>PPHD01012867.1:0-17725 GCA_002909625.1 Bambusicola thoracicus | reverse complement strand
AATTTAAAGGTAAAGAAAACAGAAAACAGGGCAGTAGGGGTTCAAATGTGAGTGTTTGCACACCAAATTTGCTAAAGCAGTTTAATTCAAAAAGGGAATCATCACTCTTTTGCTCTACTGTAATTTGAAATAAATGACTGACTGACCAAAGCCAATAGATTATCATATTAATTTGTAACTTTTATACTCATTACACTGTAAGAGAAGACCACAGTTCCTCTAAATATGTTCATTACTCAGATAATTATCCAAAACCATTGTACAACACAATTATCCAAACAATTATCTAGGAGGGAGATTATTATCTCCAGATGCATCATGAACTATTCTATGAAGTGTTCAATATTTATTGCTTTAGTGGCATTGGCTAGCTGTGATTGATCAAATGAGTCACACACCATTCTGTCAATTGCACTTCTAGTGCAAATACCCACTAATTCTGACTTCAAGTGGTGTAAATACCATATATGAGCTGACACTTCACATTCATATTCAGTGGAAGAAAACATCAGAATCTTCACCAAAATCTAAACCAGTCAAAATACTGCTCCATTACACACGACACAGCTTGTACTTTCCCTTGAAGCAACATTTGCTAGAAGTAAAAAGCAAAGAAGACCGAGTTCTGTGAAAGATTCAGATGAACAGTCGGAGTTCTTTTCTTGATCTGGAATTAGTTACCAAACGAGTAGCAAAACTATTCAAAAAATTATAATGATTTTACACGTCACTGCAGAAAACTAAGCAGTAGCAGGAATGATCTAGACCAACATTGCATATCATTGATCATGCAAAAAAACTTAGCTTTTATTTCAAATCTCATTTTACGGAATTCTTATCTTGAGCTTCAACTACAGTTTCAGGTTTTCTTGAGGTTTAGTATGAGTCTAATAATTCAAAGCAAAAGCACAGTCAAAGCAGTCAAATTCTACCTGTGCTCATGGGCAAAAGGAAGTGAAATGAATAAACCAGGCTTCAGCATAACCCTTAGTGAAAATTTTGACAGATCATCTGTTCGGAATCCCTACTGAGTCCAATGTTATATTTTATAATTAAAGTTTCAGGATATGGTATTAAAGCTCTAAGAAATCATAGGTCCTGAACAGCAAAAGTCTTGAGCAAGTGCACCATCAATCCAGTAGTAGTTCTATATTATTCCATTTCTCACTTTTTTTTGGAAGTTACAAGGCTCATTATTCCAAAGCTCACTGAGGGCCAGTAAATTCTCTGAATTAACTTAACCAGCAAAGTTTTAAAATCCCATGAACTATATTTCATTTTGTTGTTTTAAAACATCACATACTAAGAGGTTTGTTTCATCGTAACAAAGTCTTGACAGGGCCTACCCTAACAGCACTTTCTTCAACATATTCTTGGGCCTTACTTTCAGATGATTTTCTCTTAGTTGGACAGATCTGACAGTACAGATAGGCAACTCTGACAGTACAGATAGGCAACTAAGCCCCAGGGCTAAGCATGAGTTTAATTTCTTAACATATCGTATCTACAAAGAGCAGCATATGAAAAGACAAGTTGCTCTATGCTCTGCAGATTCTATTGACTTTAAATTGCGAAGTCGTATTTTCTCTTGTGCTTTCATAGAAAAATATAATTGGTGCCAAAGTGAAAGATCCCAGCACGACCTGTCTCCACTATAAGCCACTCCAGCTGTGATTGTGAGCAGATTTGTACATTCAGACACTTCGCTGCAAGACAGACTTTCCTAACAAGCTGAGGTTTTGCACTGATGGAGAAAAAAATAAGCGCTTGGTTGGAAACAGGGAGAGTTGAGACTGTCCTCACCCCACCCTTAAAGCCAAGAGAAGCTTCACAGGCTCCAGTAAGAACCAAATGGGAATGGAATAAAGGCTTGTGATTTACTCCCCATGGAACAGTTAGTACAGATACAGGCACTAACTACTTCCATAGAATAGGTGCTAACCTATAGTTTATTAACCTATATTTTATAAGTATCAGTACTGTCATTTGTCACACACCTTTTTCCAGGTTCTTGCATCGGGGTGTGGCTACTTTTACAGTCTGTTTTTTTGTCTGCACTGTGAACAAATCTGAGACAGCTTAAACTATCTGCTGCTGTTTACTGGTCCCAGCACAGTATGTTCATACCCATCAGTGCAGGCTGGGCAACCTTTAGAAACCATGCTGCCTCTGGATGGGCAACCCTGGTCTTCAGACACTCGTCTGATTTCTCTGAGTGCTCCAAAAGGGACGGTCTGATTCAAATGCATGACACACATGCACCAGTGACACAACAATATAAGAAATCACCATACAAATGGCAACTTGCTCCCCTTTCTGATTCTGACATCGCGAAGCTTAACCATTGCATACTAAAAGGAGAATTTGGCAAAACAAAACAAAATTATTTTAAAAAAATTAACTGATCATTTCTTTGAGCTTTCTGAGCTAAATATTAGAAAAATAGGTTCGCTGTTTTTCAGTACTACTCATGAATGGCCATAGCATACAAGTAAAGAGCAATAGAGCAAAGAAATTATTGGAAAGACAACGCAGTCCTTCAAAACTACTTCAGAAGGCACTAGATTATGTGAGTATATGCAAAATGCTCTCGGTGGCCCACTGGATTTCTAAGGAAAAACTGAAGCCTAGTGAAAATGGTCTATGTAGGAGAACTTCCCAACCTTGGATACTTCTCTATTCGTTTACGGATTATCACACATAGATAAAAAGTTGCCACATGCACATCAAGACAGAATGATGACACCATCCAATCAAATATATTATTGTGAAGCTAGGAAGATAATAAGCCAGTAGAAATGCATAAGCAATATAAGTAGCTTTAAAATTAGATGTACCTTCATAATTAAAACATAAAATCAAATGGGTTTCCGTAACTTCAATTTGAAACAATCAACTATCACCTCTGCATGCTCAAAGGAGTGCTTTCTATAACCAGTGGAACTAGAAAGGACAGAAACAGCCAGAGGTAAAAGGCAGAGCTGGCACATGGATACTATTATTTTCTTGCTATTTTGTGCAACTGACTGTTCTCAGTCCCAAGTTGCTTCTTTGTTGATTAAGGTTTCTGTCATGCTCACTCCTACCCATCTCAGTAATGAACAGAGTAACTGAAAAAGTCCCTCTTCTTGTAACGATGCTGCAAGGAAGGAGATTCAAAATTTTAACTTTTTGAAGTTCTTCCCCCAGGTAGGTTGGTAGTTTGCTGGAAAACAAGTTTCTTCTTGGTGCAGTGGGAGTTCATGATTAAAGAGGAAACAAGGTCTTACTCAGTGGCTATACTATACGAGAAGGTAAGGTAAAAAAATCTGCAAGATGAGTTCAGAACATACACCAAATAAAGAAAAAATAGACTAAGAATGTAATCCCCTTTCAGATAACAGTACTGCTGAAATCTATTGTCCAAATAAGTTTGGTTTTACAACTGACTGCAATGGCACTATGATTTCATTGTGTGTTCATGTGACCTGCAAAGTGCAAAGGACACAGCTTTTCAATCTTCAGGCACAAATCTGAAAAGAGTTTAAAAAAAAGTGTCACAAATCAGAAAATGCAAGCAGTGATTATAAAATGGCTTCTCTTCAGCAGGATTTTTGAACATAAGAATAGTCATGTAGATTGAAGTAGGTTAGAATGTTTTATGCTAGGTCTAAAATTCATTCCAATGACATTATAAGAGGATTTTTTTTCATCATGGTCCACGCCAATTTCAGAAGGAAAACAAGGAATATAAAAAGGACTGAAAACACTTCCTATCTCTATTTGAAAACTGACATTTTGCTTCAAACATTTTCACATAACCGAATTATAAGGTTGTGACTTTGTTCCACCATGGAACAAAAATAGATGTACAACCTTCAAAAAACATCAGAAAACAATCTTTTTTCTCTGATCAGCTTTACAATTATCAGAAATAATATCACAGTGGCATAAGAAGGTGTCAAGAAATGTCCACAAGTCAAAGACATTATGAAACTAAGCAAAAGATAAGGCAATGTTTTAGTGTAATGAGGCTGATGTACAAACCTGGGGTTGACGGCCATTATAAACTGCTGTTTTCCTCTGTGCATGGGAATATAAATCCCTTCTTGCTACAAGGTATTTATGATTTGCTGATGAAATCAGATCCAACTTGTTCATTTTTATGTAGAAGAAAAAAAAAAAAGATTTTGCTTGGCCGTGCCACCAAAATCTGGTATTTCCATTAACAGCTATTCAGTGAGAACAGAGTTATATCTGCCACTGCACAAGCTTTAACTGGAGGCTCCTTTTTGCTCTAAGGAACACGTCAGTGGTAGGATGGCCACTGAGGAGGCAAATTCCCTTCCTTCTGGCAGGCTGACTTCAAAATGTTCACAGATTGGAAATAGATATTTATTTGGTCTTGGAACCAACAGCTAGGAACTCATGATGCGGCTGCTGTTTTTTTGTTTCATTTTGTTTTGTTTTCAGCAGCTTTATGGAAACAAACCTCAGCATCAAGACTCCCCAAGTCCATATTCAGTGGCACGTTCATACCCATGCTGCCATGCCATCTCTGCCTGGATAACTAGAAACCCAAGGAAGGCAATGTCAGGTACAACCAACCTGATGAGGTAGCCTGTCACTAGAGGGCAATGTGACACTGTGGCTATTCCACATGTCCCACCTCCTTCCTCTCCATGAGCTTCAAGCTCCAGATGCACTGGGCAGGACCTCACCCCTGGGAGCAGCTTTCAAAATGAAGTAGGAAAGATGACCTCTAGAGACGGTGCCTGTGGTTTTGTGCATTGCACAAACATGCACTCATTATACAAGCACATGTATTGCCCCCACAGAAATGTATAAATTGGTTTCCTCAAGGTTTGTCACTATTATGAACATCTGAGGCTTGACAGGAGATGTCTGCCAAGCAACATGATGCCTGAGGGATCTTCCAAAGCCCATCTCACCAGCAGTTACTCACTCTGAGCTCTCGCATGGTCTTCTCCAGAGCAGCTCAGCACTACTTTCTTCTCAGACTATCAACAGCTCATGCACAAAGCAGTAGCATCAGCCTCTACCTCATATTGGTTCTCAAAACCACCCTTTGTGGCCTACTCCTCCCAGTGGGCCTTTGGCTCCAAAAGTCAGAGCCACAACAGGTGGCTGTTACCCTTATCTTTCTGCTCTCTCTTCTCTGTACCTCTCTGTGCTGAGGCTAGAGTAGGCACATCCAACTCGCAGCCCACCACTGCACACAACCCAGCCCAGCCTGCCCTGCAAACACCCCCTAACCCACACCATTAGTTGACATAAATACATTATCAGCAAATTTTCAAACAGAGTGCACAGAGCTGCAATCAGATATTGAACTCAAAAATATGATCACGTCTCTATACCAAACCTTTATAATTCCCGTCTTAGCAGAGAGAAATATCCCTCGCTTCACAGTCACGCCTTATTCACGTCATCACTTTTCGGCAATACATACATATGTGAACAACTGTTTTCAAGGATGAAGTACAGAAAGAGTAAAATTTCATCAAAAACCTTCCCACCAATACTCCATTACAGGTTGTTGCTGTTCAAGAGATGGCAGCAGAGAGGCAGACTGACAAAACATCATCTAATATGGAAGTGTAGATGAAGCAAAGGGGTGGAAGTGAATTCCTTCACAAGGAAAAAATGGCACCCACTGGCATTCATCAACACTTGCTGAATGTTTCTGGAGACCAATCAGTGGATGTGAGCACAGTGAGATGGTAGGTGGTGTGTCTCAGCAGTGGTGACAGCAAAAGTGGGTCACCTCCACTGGTGCAGATTTTTACAAGCACGGCATGCAGGATCTTGTTCATTGGTGGTGATAATGCGTAGCTCGTGGTGAAGACAATGCTGAAAAACAGTGTTTTGGAGCTGAGAATTTGCTCTATGAAATAGCATTATTGTGTTCTTTTTATCTGTTGTTGTTTCCATGGAAATAAATAGCAAGCATTACTCGTGAAGTGACCTACGTATTTTATACGCAGCTCAAGATAGTTCTTCTTCAGTCACTGCAGCCTAGGAAAGCCAGAAGGTTGGACACCCATGGGCTAGAGAGATGCAGCTGGAGAAGCCTAGACAGAGCAGAAGAAAGAAAGGCATGAGCAGAGGTGCTAGCTCTGCTGGATGAGAATGAAGGAAAGCTATGCCATCACTGAACACCCAGTGCTGAGACCAGCACTTCTGAGAGAGGGACGTCACCATGGTCCACTGATTGATTAGCAATACAATGAGATACAGCTAGCAAAGTCTGGCTGCGATAAAAACTTGTTAAGAAGGAGCTGAAGTGGGATGAATACCACATACATTCAAATTCTGCAATGCTTGATACAAACTGCAAGGTACTACAAACCACATGACATAATGTGTTGCCACGAGTTTTCCAGCTTCAGAAAGAGAGCAAAACCAGGGCTTTTGTAGAGGTTTCAGCTTTACATCCAGCTGCTGGAGACTACTCCAAACTAAACCCTGAACACCCCAAGACCAAGTGCAGGATGTCTGCTGCACACTCAGTAACCTGCGCAGCAGGAGGACAGGGCCCAGACATGTTTCATCTCTGAAAGGGGTCAGGCTCTCCTTTACAGTTTGAATGATTGTCCAGCATCATTCTGAAGCTAAGATTACAAATCACTTTTAAAAAATCCTCTAAATTAAACAGAGAGGTGTAGGATTATGCAAAACACGTGATGCTGAGTGTATATCTATCTGGAATGCTTTTAAGTGTGTCAGGGATGTCTGTACACCATAGGACCTCCCAGCAAATTGGTAGTGCAGAAGGGAGTTGGCAGAGGAGAAGCAAGAGACTGATGAAAAACTGAGTCTTCATGTAAGAAGAGAAGAATCACATTTCAAAACTAAAAACTGAAGTGCTTATTAGGCATCTGACACCTGAATGTACATTCACAATTCATTTTGTCCAGAGAGAGCAAACAACTCAGTTTTGCATGTATGGAGGCCAGAGATATGCCAAAACTCAGTACTGAGTTTGGTGGTAGTATGTCACATTACAAGAGTTTGGTGTGAGACTCCCAGTGTTAAAAGTAAACCCTTCAACTGAAATGGAAAATTTCTCTTTTTAATGCAGATTAAAATTCCATACCCAGTTATAAATCAAAAATTAACAACTTTATCTAGGTCAGGGCATTGAAGCTACATTAAAGTTTTATCCTCATTCACTAAATTTTAATTTTAATGTGGCATGTCTGACAAGTCTTGTGGGACTTCTTAGAATCCAATGACATCCTTCTGTCATTGGTATCAAAGCCTCATTTCTGAGACACTTGTTTCCAGATACCTAGCCCTCACTTGATTATTTTTTCTCTGCAGTGGTCTCGCGTTCTGTAGTTGTGTAGGCATTAACATGCATGTACCCTATTCGTCACCTGAAGTTCATGCCGCACAGGAATCCTAACCATTAGCTATAGAAACACAGGTTTCTATGTGATTACTTAAAGGTGCAGCAGTAACTCAGCTTATTATCCCTTTCAGCTTGTTTAAAGTTACCGGACCTGCTTACTCATAAGTTAAAACTCTCAGAGAAACCTACAGTTTAATTTACAAATAATATTTCATTGCAGGAAGGGCTGTGAAAATAATAAAAAAAATATTTTGCATATCCCTGTCATCACTTTCATGACTATTTATGGCAGAAATGTTTATGTACCAATTCAGAAATCTCTCTGTGGATCTGGAAGGCATCAAATCCTGAAGCAGAAACAGTCCGTGTGTTTTATCTAGTCAATCAGTCCTGAATTACCAAAGAAATAACTGTGGCCTTTAGTGCTTGAGCAATTACAAGGCTTAAATACAAGCCTCTAACTGAATGGTTATGACACATTCACGGAATGTCAAAGTATGTTCACAGATCATTTACTAGCTAAAATTTACTGTCACTAGTTCAAAAATATAAATGGTGAAATGCATATCAGGTATGTGCAAATGGGTTCTTATCAATTTGGAAATTAATTTGGGATCAACACTTTTTTTTTCTTCTGTTAGTATTAGCGGACAGCAGCAAAGATCTCAGATCTGCTGTTACCATGGTTGTGACACAATAAATGAAAGCATGGTCAGTGTGGGTAGCTAGCTAGTCCTGGACTTGTGGGAAAGCTTACAGAGAAGAGGAATATATAGGACAGTAAGAGACATCCACAACACCTGGCAAAATTACAAAGGTTCCTCTTTTTACTTGAAGGTGTGTTTCACAGCACACACCTGCTTGTCTTGAGTACAGATTTGCCCTGATGCACCTGGGTTTGACATACCTTGCTTTTCACAGAATGCCAGCCTGAAAATGAGAAGTCCTAAGGACAGAACTCACCAAACCATCACATCACCCCATGTTTCTGATCATGGTGCGGTAATGCTTTACTTCCAGACAGAATGAAATCTACTTCTTACTTCACAATGTACTGTTGCGCGAGGACTGACTGTCAGGTACCAGAGCCCTCTAATGAACACTGGGCTTGGATGAGCAACAGACAGGATAAAATATGTTCAATAAAATATGTTCAACTTGATTAACATAACTTGGCAGTCCCTTCACTGCACCCTTGACTTCAAAGCCTGCATGGACTTCCATTCTGTCCCAGCCTGATCCCATCACTGTGCACCAGCTTTTTAAACTGAATTTATAGAAAACGTTATCTTTTCTTGTATCAATCACCTGAAACTTCCTGCAACACTTTCTGACTTCTTTTCTCCTTCAGAATCACTGGCTAGTACTGGGAAACTGTGTTTCACCTACCTTATTCTGTAAGGAATATAAACATGATGATAAAACTCCAAGAGTGTCTCGTAGTGCTACTGCCCAGTAGAAATACAGGCCTGGTTCTACTTAAAAGAGACAGGTGGAAAGACAATATATGTCACCGGATAATTTTACTTAAGAGAAAAATGTGATCATATTTACCGGTGCTTGTATTGGTAATCTGCCTTCTACTTCAATGTCCAGCTGCTTCTCCTGAAGCCAGAAACAACTAAGCCCAGAGTATTTGTTTTTCTTGGTGCATTAGGATTACATATATTGAATTTCAGATTTCTGTTTGAACAGTGATACAAAGTCTTACCACAGAGTAAGTCTTATTATATTAGTCTTATTTCCCTTTTTTTGCAGGTCATTAAGTGTTCAAGGTACCATTCCTCCTTAAAAATAAATCTCCTGCTTGTTTGCTTTTTCATTTCCTAAGCCAGATTTCAGATTGCATTTTCCTAAACACCACAGCTATTCATCCAGGGGAAGTACTAAAGGACAGATTCCTTCTGACATTCCCAGCATGCTGCTGAGAAGACTTCTGGCTTCAAGGACCCATACTGATGGAAGATGAAAGCTTTTTAATGGCTAAGCTTCTTGAGTAAATTACTAACACACAAAGTTCAAAATGGGTTCAAAATAAACACTTTCCTTCTCAGCAAATGATACCAATGAAAGCAAAGTAAATCTATCAGGACCACTTCACACACACATTCTTATACATACAGAAAAGAGAACAGAATCACTTTTTGTCAAATAAAAAAAGGCGTCTCTTCATAAAGCCTAATCTCAAGGCTGTTCAAGAGTCTATTCTCCATTATTTGTGTTTGGAGTAATATTTCCAGGCAACCAAATCAGCCAAGGTGCTTCATTTAATTGCTTTCTACCTAATTGAAAATGTAGCAAATTCTTTTCTCCTTACTCACACCTTACAGCAGATGTAAATCACTCACTCTCTCTTTACTCCTGCAGTTGGTCACATGTTGGTAAGGAGACCGGAAAACTTCTGAACTTCCTCTTGCACCAGCTATTTAAGTACACAGACATCTCAAGTACAGCATACATTACTGTGGCTGTAGGACCCTCAGACAAGCGCTTGTTCAAATACACGTCTTCAGTCAATTACCATCTAGGAAGCCCTTTCTGTCAGGACAGAAGCCCAAGCCACTCAAATCATACGCTACTTTCCCAGCCATCTTTCTCTTGGTTTGCAATAGGAATTCTGTCTTCATCAAAAAGGGGAGAAGGGAAAAGCAGAGTTTAATAAATATATCTTCATTTCGGCTATACTGAATGTATTGATTAGCTCTTTGGACTGCAAATGCCATGTGGGCACAGCCACTAAAGTTGTTCAGTACACAGGTTCATCTTTGCAGGCGGGGGCTGCACAGCAGAAGGGAGCTTTCAAACCTCCTGGTTGTACCAAATGAGGAATACATTTAAGCACATCCTATTTCTGAGGCTTTGGACTTGAGTGGGGAACTCCAAAGAAGTGCTTCGCTGAACCATCTTCTGGCCATGAGGGTTGCACTAAGAACCAGTACCAGGGTAGTCCCTGAAGTCACGATGCTGTAGAAAGTAAAAAGAGTAGCTCAGGTCATCACTGTGACAGACCCTATGGGTGTCTGTCAGTGATTAGCATCCTGCTATATCAAATGCCATGGATCTTTCTGAATTGCAAATACTCAAGGCTCTCAGATGCTACAATGAAAGAAGTCTCTGATGAATGTTGACCAGTGTTTATGTAAAAAAGGAAGAGAAAAAAAGTCATCATTTCATTTTAGGCATCAGATATGGCACTTTGTAACGAGCAAAATCCCTTATTGAGCTTGTAATTGCCAATTAGAAGAGACCAATTCAAAAAGGATCTCAGAAATCATTTAAAACTTTGCTGATCCATGGGAGTGGTCCAACTTTAAAAAGATTCTGAACAGTATGAAACAGGCCTAAAAGCAAAAACAGAAATATAAACTTGCCTACACTCCCTCATATTCACATTAAGATAGATTTTTGCAATGAATGAATAACCTCTTTCACTTCTAATTTAGGTCTACCCATCAACATGGCTGTTATTATTCACAGCAGTAAAGCCCTTGCCACACTACAGCAGAAATAATAGCTGCATTTCCAGATTCTTTTCTCCTCAGGAATTCACAGTGTTATTTAAACAACTCTAATATGACATAGGTACAGCTGACAAGGCTGTTTTTAATGAAAGGCTATTTTTATTTCTCTCCCAGCCTTTTTTTTTTCCCAGTGCCATGACTGCCATTTGCTCATGAAAGAAAGGATCATTAATAGCATGCCATCTCTCCCCTGCATGCAAGGACTTGTGACACCCTTGGATATTTTCAATATTCATGCTGACATCTATATTCTACCAAGAAGCACTATGTCATTTACTAAACAGCACAGGCAAGACAGTATCCTTGATGTTCCCATAATACATGATGTAGTTTTTGTCTGAAAAAGAAAAAAAAGAAAAGCAGGAAATAGGTCTATCACCAAGTAAGTCATGAGCTGTAGAAAAGCCTTCAGTTTCTTGGCTTATGTCTGAATAAAACCAAACACAATGGGATGCTACTGTCTGGCTCTCGACTGGGACTCCGATCCTGCTGGAACACAGCTAAAGCAGATTGAGATGTACCATTGGGTATTCTCTCCTGCATGGCAGGGAAGTGAACTATAGCACTGAATAAAGCTTCTTTTCTGATCTTATTCCATGGTTAAATCTCTCAAAGGGACTTCAGTGAGATGGTCAGCTCACATACTGTTATGATGGGAGCTGAGTGTTCCCACAGATATTTTATTCAGAGTCCAAAGACTCTGCAAAACTGACACCAAGTTTAGTGCATGTTTCTCAGACTATATGTTGGAAACCACATAGAAAGAAACAAACACAAATATTTGCAGCCTTATTATTCAATCCTGTACATAGAACAATATAGAAAAGTTAAATACAAGTGTTACAAATAGCTACATTACTACACAGTATTTATAATTTTCACCTTTTTATGGGCGGCATCTATGTATACTTAGATCCCATCAGGTGAACTTGTAATGTATTTAGAATTTCTTTCAAACAGACAAAGCAGTCATTAAAACACATATCCGACAAGATAACTGACAGACAGATGTGATGGAATTTGTAGGCAAAGTAATTTTAATCAGGATCTGCTGAAAACAAAAAATTAAGGAATGACCTGAAAAGAAAATGCTCTTGTGGAGAATCCCTGTGTAATCACCTGGGAAATGCCTGTCTCTCTGGTTTCAGACAAACTATCAGCTTGTATTTTCCAGATCGATGGAGTCTGCATTAACATCACCACTTATGGTGGTTGCACTCAGGGATACGTGATCATCAAATCAGAGAGGAGGGAGGAAAAGGTTACAAAGACATAATTCAGGGAAATAAAATCTACAGCAAGGCTCTTTGGCCCTTCCGTCTTACCTCACCAACCAAAAGTAATTTTGAACAAGACAAGACGTGCAAGGAAATGTTAAAATACAAATAAGACTTAGACAGATAGGCTTTCATCATTTCCACTGCTTTGTCTATTAGCTGTGTGCACCAGGGGGAGATGCAAAACACACCAGGTTCTGAAAAAGGGCTATCTTGGCCTCTTCTGCCATGCAACTAGCAATAGAAGTACAGGGAATGGCCTTGAGTTGCACAAGCGGAAAGTCAGGCTGGACGTTAAGAAATACTACTTCTCTGAGAGAGTGGTCAGGCATTGGAATGGCTGCCCAGGGAAGTGGTGGAGTGACCATCCCTGGAGGTGTTCAAGAAACATCTAGATGCTGGACATTGTTTAGCTAGCAATATTGGTGGTAGGTGGACGGTTGGATTGGATGATCTTAGAGGTCTTTTCCAATCTTGCTGATTATATAATTCTATGTCACGAGGCCTGACTGCATTTGCCAGTAGGCAAAAAGCTTCCTGCAGGAGCTGCTTCCCACCAGCGGAGCAGATGTGAGCACACCTTAAGGCTCCAAAGAACAGCTGCTGCAGGAGAGGCTCTGCCCCAGGTGCCCCACAGAGGTGAAGGAAGTGAAATAACTCCACCTACGACGTGGAGACTGGAAGAGTCTGGAACTTTTTGTTCCTAACATGCTGAGAGAAAACCTCACTGAGAAACAAAACAGCCCCATAAACTACCTTTTATATTGTACATGCAAGTACTGTATAGGGATATTTGAAAAACTTGGTCTGAAGATCTATCAAACTCAAAATAATACTCAAAAAAACATGCAACTGTGTTCTGCCAAAGTTTAAACTGCACTGTTTTTCAGATTGGCCCTATATGAACTTCAATGATTGCTGAACTCTGAGTTCAATACCGACCCAATTAAGTACTCCATGTAAAAAAGATTTCAGCCTGCGGTGCTGTGAACCTGAGAACCCCTTGGAGCAAGAATCTATTTTTAAATAAAAAAAAAACATACACAAAAATCTCATTATATTAAAAAGGAATAAAAATCTAAAACTCTCTTTAAGGGCAAGCATGTGATTAAAATTGTGCCACTTACATAAGATTTAGGGACTTAAAAGTAAAATGCTCATAACAAAATGTATGTTTATGATGTCGTGGCACAATAGCTGTCTTTTAGGTTATTTGAAGTAAATACATACTTTTTTTTGTTCATAGATGTCTCATTTCTACCAGTACAATTATAATTTTATGCATCTCTTGCATGTATAACAGCAATTCCCAAACTCTGATCATTTTACCCATTTCTGCTACAAAGCAGAAATAAGTGATTAGCTACTGCTTTATCTGATTAAAGTAGGAAGCAAGACTGCTTTACCAAGGAAAGAAGTATGAAAGGTATGTTGCTGATGTAAAAAAAAATATGAGTGCCATGAATAAATCGCCATAATTTTAACATTTTATATTAATCAGATGAGAAGAAATTACTGACAGACTTCTTCAGTTGCTCACTCTGATACCACGTTGATTGGTAAGCTGCTCACGACTTACATATGAGAGACTTAATAAAGTTAATACTAAATTGTAATGAAGCCTGAACAAGGATATGTGTAAAACGACGATATCTGGACAGCATTTCTTATCACAGGAAGAAAGGCTTGAGTCAGCAGGAGGCTAGAGAGCTACATTAAAGAAATAAAAATGAGATCTTCAACTTGAGGGACGTGAGAGAATCAGGGTTCTAACTCTGAAATCCAGCAGGCAGATCTCATCACTCACTTCACCCAATTCAAAGTCATGGGAAGAGGTCCACTCTTCCAGCACCATGCCAGGACTGAAAAGATGCACAGAAATGTACTTACGTATTCTAGCTTTGGGCAGATCTCTGGGTCCTCTGCTGCAGGATAGGGTAGGAGAGTTGGCTTACCCTTAAAAATGGCACAGTATTTTGAAAGCTGAAGCTAAAGAGATTTTGTTTTGCAAACTGTTACTGAGTTTTAAACTGCAGTGGTATATTAAGACCTAAAAGCATTTCAACCAAAGTCTACTGTAGTCTCTACTTCAAAATACAGAGCAGCTTTTCCCACTTGAGTAAATGAAAGAGTCAGCAGTCTATCACAGTTGAGAAATACTGTTTTCAAGGTACCTGGACACAGCCCTTGTGTAACTAATTCTCTTTACCTCAGTTTGAAAACCCCAGCTCTATCAGATGTGTCTCAGACAGTATTTAAGCTTGGATCAGCAGTGCTCTTTTGGAGAGCCTCTCGTGAGCATTCCCCTTTACTCCATTTTGCTTCTCACCACAGGGCAGTCTATGAGCATGCAGAATGCATTCACTTGGGATGAAACTAAACTGAGGTGCACCGATTCTGCTTGTGAACCATCATTCACAAGGGGAGGGAAGTGAATCTCACAGAAAGGCACTGGGGTGGACTTTGGGTCTTCTGCAGTCTCAGCTCACCGCTGTAGGATCATTCCAATCTGCAAATTTAGACACACCCAGCATACGCCATACATATACACCATCTTCACTTCCAGTTAGGTAGGAAAACAAACTTCTGAGAAAGGAATTGCTTTGACTGCAAAGAACATTTAAACAAAAGGGTGTTTGCAAAAACTAGACATCATTATGGTCCTTTTCAACCCAGACCATTCTATGATTCTATGAATTTCCAATATCGCCCCTTTGCACAACTTTGCAGCAATGTGACAGGGACAGGGAATATAAATGGAACTGTGGGTCATATAGTCTGACAGTGTGAGCATATGGTACCCATAACATGCTCCCAAACATTACCATAAGCACTAATCCCTGCGTACTGGCTGTATAATCACTGCCACGTTTTCTGTAGTTCCATGACAGCAATGGCAGTTTTAGGAGGGTCATGAGGTAGAGGTAAATTTGTTCCACATACATTCAGATAACACCATAGACTCTCCCATGCAGAAGATACAAAAGACAGAAAGCCTTGATGGAAACATTTTTCAGAGTAAAACATCCCTTCCTAAAATTAGTTATGTTCTTCGGAACAATATTTTAGTCATCCTTAAAATAAGGTTGGAATAATGAATAATAAATAAAAAAAATATTTACTTCTTAAATAATAAAATAGTGGAGCACTGTATCAATTGCTTTTCCCCTTTTTTTATTATTACTTGATTTTCCCTTTCAGCAAAAACCTGTCTGATGCTTGGAACTAACAAAGTGGAATACATCTGCTGAATATTGATGATTCATATTCAAGCTGTGATACCTAATTGCAATGCATTTTTCATGGTACCATCACAGATTACCGTGGTTGATTCTTGGTCAGTCATGACCTACTTAATTAGCAAGGAGCTAACTATTATATTTCTTGACTTTTCAGGTATTAGATAGTGTGTGCCTTTCAGCTTTTATGATTAAACATGTTCCCCCTGCAAAGTACAGCATTACAGCCAAGTTATATTGATCAAATCATAAACAGGCAGCTTTTTGCAACGTTCCACAAATGTAAAGATGAAAGCAGTATTCACAAACTGAATGTGCTGCAGCATATGAAAAACTGACTCACTCTTCTAAAAGCAAAACAATCTATCTTAGGAGCTTTGCCATAAAAAGCTTCACTCCTGAATAATTTTAGGAATATTTTCAGATATTAGTGTGGGTGGGAGGAAAAGCCCGCGTTGCTTTAAAGTCTGCCTTTTGTTTAATCCACCATTTTAACAGATGATTCTGTGCAATAACAACTGAGAAAGGAAAACAGTTAAAACCAAGAGATTCAACCCAGTTATAGCAATAGAAATGCATATACGCTGTACAAGGTTCTGTATTAGAAAGCACAGAAATATTTAGGCACATAGTTTAACAGAACATCGAGGTTTATGTTCATAACAGATGGAAACATCACTACAATTCTTTCCTTCCAAACAGGTTTACACCACATTATTCTCTCTTTACCAGTATGTCTCAACCTCTATTCTCTTATTGCTCCATGTGAAATGCAGAAATATTTAACAGATGTTCCTGCTGCCTGCTTTAGATTAACTACAAACCTTTATGCCATACAGTGAACACTAAATCAAAGAAAAAGAATCTATTTGCGTCCAGGAAAGGGTCTGAGATGGTACCTGAGAGGTAGAATGCTAACTACAAAAGAGAAATAATACAGCAATGGAAAGCCAATATTTTCCCACAAACCTCAAATACACAGACAGTTTCTAAGGGAGAAAAGAGTGTTACCATTAATTCTGCTTGCACTGAGCCCCGTGCTTAAAGCCTACAAAAATCTATAAACATAATAGGTCACATCACTGTGACTTTCCAAACCAATGTCTTGCTTCTGAGGACAGCCCTTAGCAGATACTGGATGGGACTGATAAGACTGAAAGGGCCAAGCAGGCAAAAAATAACACTTACCTCCTGCACACCCTGCTCATTTTGCAGGCCAACCAAGTAAGAGGCTGCGCCCATATTACTGTGGGTAATAGGCTCCTATCTACCTTCTTCCCATAAATCTCAAATTGCCTTTAGCTTGCTCATATTTTGAGCTCTGACAAGCTCAGGTTTCAGTTAGTTTATGGATGAATGCTTGGTGCATTTTATTTTAAACAGCTTTCATTGGGCAGCCCCTCATCCTAGAACAGTGAGGAGCACTCACAGAGAGAGGGTGAGAATGAAGATGAGTGTCTCAGGGGCTTCACACACAATAGTGTTTTAATTGCACTGAAAAATTTGGCCACTTCCCAACGTGAGCTTACATTAGGAGTACTAGGAATTGCAGGAAGCTGCCCAAGTATCTCAGTGTTACCAGCTCACCTCGCCTCCATTCACCTGTAAGGTTCATCACGTATTTTAGCAACTGCTGTTACCAACATGTTGGCTTGCCTTTTCTGCATAACTCCTGCGTACACTGCAGCTGCTTCTATGAAAGACTGAGTCATCCACAACTGCTAAATCTGGAAGGCAGTTTCAGTTTAGCTCCCAGCAAAATCAACACATATGACAAACCGTTTGTGTGGAGGAGTTCAAGGGACTTGCCCTTAGACCCTAAACTCCTGCAGGAACGCAAAGAGCGCACTTTGCACAAAGTGGGAACTGAACATCTACCCTATAATCTCCTGGGAGCTAACCCAGAGGGCCAGTCAGTATCATGTCATGAGCTGTGATTAAGGGAGTCAACCCTTAAAACATGCTTGAGGGACAAGAAGCTTCCTGGCCTTCTGCTCACTCACCATCCTAATGCAATCAACCCTCAGAGCTATGCAGCGGTATCTTCTGCTGCATCCAGCCATATATTACTGTCACTGTATCACACTGTAATCAGTCAAAATCAGAGCTATGATCAAATCTCACCGGAACAGGAGAAAACTCTAAGCACATATGCTTTAATTTTAAATACATAAAATACTATATATATGATTATCCAGGTATACGTGTGTATAAAAGTAGATGACTGTGCAAATTAAGCATCTCTCTAATGAGAAGGTGACTGGGAGGTGATTGTGCCCCTCTACTCAGCTCTTGTAAGGCCCCAACTGGAGTACTGTGTCCAGGCCTGGG
>PPHD01012866.1:0-13827 GCA_002909625.1 Bambusicola thoracicus | reverse complement strand
GGCAAGCATTGAGTCAGCCACAGGGGCACAGGTGAATGCAGTTTCACCTGAGTGATTGGAAGGGGTGGAGCCATGCTCCACCCCTCCTCGCCCCCATTTAAGGGCTGACTCTCCAGGAGGAAGGATCTCTATTTGGAGATCCTCCCTTTGGGAACTTTCCTGCGAGCCTAAATATCGGTAAGATCTTTATTTTGCTCTTGCTTTATAACAATACAACTTGTTCCATCTGGTACTGCTTGCGCTAGCTGTAACAATGTCCCTTTGGCCAGTCTGGGTCAGCTGTCCTGGTTCCGTCCCCTGCCAGCTCCTTGTGCACCATCAGCTCCTTGTAGGCAGGGCAACATGAGAAGCTGAAACGTCCTTGACCAGGTGTGAGTACTTCTCACCAATAGGTAAAACATCTGTGCGTTATCAACATTATTCTCATCCTAAATCCAAAATACAGCATCATATTGTTTTCAAGGAAGAAAATTTACTCTAGCCCAAACCAGGATACCCATGTTGAAGTTTGAAGCTTCATAAATGTAAGAACGTGCTTACATATCCTAGTGTTAACGTATTTCATACAAATTTCAGCCCATCACAGGTGATAGGTCTACCTACATTTGCATAGGCTATTAGTGACAGAGATTGCTTATAAAGCTTATATTTGTACAAAGCTAGGTCACCATGTTCAAACTGTCTTCAAATAAAATGACTGTAGGCTACCTCTTATACTCTGTAACTAAATTTTGCTGCTTTGGTTATTACCACTTGATAAATAATGAAAATACTTCTCACAATACTTACATGCTAAATAACTGCTTCTAAAGAGTTTCAATTTGCATTTTTTAAAATTATTCTGCTTGTTTACTAATGTAAATGCCTTTTTAAGTATTAATAATATTGACATGACCATGTATAATTCAGGAAAAAACTTTGTTTTTCTTCCCATGTACCAAAACATCCTGCTAGGGACCTGGAGAAATGGGATGTAACACATTCTCATGTGGATGAGCTAAGGGGTAAAAAGCTTGAGTAAGAGTGCCTTTTAACAGTCTGTCCTACTTAGAATGTAATTGGACTTAATGATGCTTAAAGATCTTTTGCAGGTCTCATTTCTCTACACAGCAGAGAGGGGGCATGGGCCATGGTGACACACTTATAGCTCAGCAGGTTAATTATGCCTTTTCAGGGCTGACCTTCATTTTAAATAGCTGGCTTGAGCCGGCACCCATTGTCAAATGGATGGCAGGGCACTGTCAGTAAACTGTGCTCAAGATCTTCTGTAATAAATGCAGGTGACTTGAAATATCTGCATGACATCTCTCCTGTGGGTACGTATTAGCCCAGAGAAAATCTCAGCAATACTTTACAATAGCACCAGTCAAAACATTGACAGTGAATTAGCTGTGTTATCAAGCTTAGCATGGAAGCCAGTCACTTTCTATTAATCAAGCTAAACATCTATTCTCCATGCAAATTATTTAGGAGTGAATCAGAACTTGCATGGGTTTGTACATTATTCTGAACTGCCTGATAAACACTGGCCTTCATACGGCTTGCAAACAGTCCTCTTTGGCAAGGTGCTTGATCAGCAGCTGCAGCCCTGCTCACGTGATGTGAAATCATGCTGTGTTGGTCCCTCTCCCGACAGATGACTCAAGTCTTTTATAAAAGGTGTCACAGAAACAATTTGGTCGTAGATGACTTTGAGAGAGGAGAGCAGTATTTGAGGAATGAAAAATAGCTGGGGCTTAGACAGCACAGTCAAAATGTTTTGGGAGTGATTAAACGTGGGAGTATGTCTTCTTTTAGTCATCTCTTTGGTCATCAAGATGTCTTCACTAGGGAGCAGTTATGATCAAGACTTCAGGAAGAACTACAGACTCCGAAAGGACTGCTGGGTACCATGCAGGATCCTTTAGAGAATCCAAAACAAGAGCAGATGTCTGCACTTACAGAGCTGAATGGTTTCTTCCCTGTACTCACAAAATAGAGAACAAATTCTGCATGGCAACTGGAGAAGAAACTCTTGGCTATAAGAGAAATAAACTGTAGTTTTACAAGCTTATTTTGATACAAACTATCTATCTACGTTTCCTCCACGGCTCTCTCCCATTGCCATCATTTGCATTACTTTGAATGATAGCCTCAGAGAAGAGTAAGGTTTTGAGCATATCCCTGAGCTCAGTATTTTGAAGCAGTCAGACAAGTGTCATGTTGTGCTCACTACAGCCCAGATCTTTCTCTGAGGCCCATGGTCCTGCCCCAGTGCTGTGAGATGGGGGCCAGAACCCAGCGCTGGAACTGCATGTGCCCAGCATTCAGAGCATGCAGTACATCACTTTTTTTCTTCGATTTTGTTTATAATCGAAGGCCACTGCTTGTGATCACTCAGGAAGTAAACTCAGTTCATATGCAATAAATATCTGTAATCTAATGATGTTCTTGTTGTTTAAACTGATTGCATTTGCATCCATGTATCATTCCAACTGTAAGAGCAGTAGCCCACCCATCCATCTAATAAAAGGTTCTGTTCACAGATAATTTTCTGCTAACAGAAGGGGAGAAAATTGAGAAGTCTGCAAAAGGTCCATTTCTTCACACTGTCAGTCCAAAGGTAGTACAAGATTAGAAAAGGGACCACATTTCTGTCATTAGTGTAATAAACAGAGCTGATACAGGAAGTGATTCAGTTCTGGAGCTGTGCTAATATGCAGATCCAACCTCAGTCACAACTCCTCTGTACAATCAAAGGAGAGATAAGAGGATCCCAGCCATTGTAAATGGCTACTATATAAGAAAGGTAAGTATGATAAGGTCAGACAGAGAGCACTTAACCAGTGTATCAGCAGGTGCTTTACATAGTAGCTTTCTGAGACATAACAAGCTGTTGTAAGAGAGAAGAGTGTTTTAGCACATAGTGCCATCAATGAATTAATTCAAGAGGTCAATGGGTTCAAAAGATAGGAGATGGATGGGGCTGACAGTAGGGCTGCATTATCATCTGCTTCCAAGTTAAGAGGAAAAACAGTCCTAAATCTGTAACTTCAGACCATTACACTCTGAGAAAATATTAAGACTTTCATACATATCAGCCAGGGTTGTGGGGTTTATTACCAATAACATCCATTAAGAATATCTTATGAATATACAGTTCATACCAGAATATACAGGATACATCTTATACTAGGCACATAATAAGGGCTTTTTACATGAGTGCGTGTGTGATATAATTGCATGCATGTTTTTATATGTATTTTGTACACACAGTCAGTAACCACAACTTGATGTTTCAATACTGTATTAAGTATCTTTACCTGCAGGTCTAAACCACAAAGTCTAAGAAGAAGGATGTCTGCATGCCTGACCAACCTGATAAGATCCTATGATGAAATCATCAGCCTGATGGATGACAAGGGAGCAGTGGATATTCACCTTGCTGGACTTCAGTAAGACCTTTCACATTGTCCCCCATAATATCCTCCCAGAAAAGCTGTTGAAGTATGGGCTGGATGAGCAGATACGGATGCAGAAGTGGATTGAAAACTGTCTGAATGGCCAGGTCAAGAGAGATGATCCTTCCCCTCTACTCAGTGCTGGTGAGGTTGCAACTCAAATACAGCATCCAGTCCTGGTCTCCTCAGTACTAAAGAGACCAGGATGTACTGAAAAGAGTCCAGAGGAGGACCATCAAGTTGAAGAAGGAACTGGAGCACCTCTTCTGTGAGGAGAGGCTGAGAGATCCAGGACTGCTCAGTGCATAGAAGCAGGCTCAGGATAGATCTCATAGACTAGTATCTTTGAAGGGAGGGTGAAGACAGATCCATGCTATTTTCAGTCATGTGGTAAGACAGGGCTTAATGGGCACAAACTGGAGTACAGGAGGTTGTCTAAGCAGCAGGAAACACTTCTTTATTTTGTGGGTTATAAAGCACTGGCACAGGTTGTCCTCCGCTGTTTGTAGAGCCTTGCACTTCAAAAGCTATCTAGACCTTGTCCTAGGCAATCTGCACAAGGTTTCCCTTGTGGGAGGGGCTAACCTGATGATTTCCAGAGGACCCTTCCAATCTCAACTATTCTGTGATCCTATGATTCAAATGCACCATTTGTTTGAAAAACTCTAAGTACATTTATTAACAAAACGTCTCTCTGATAATATGACTTATGTGCAAAGCTCAATGAAGAGAACACTAGACAATCATCCTCAGTTTGCAGAATAAAAAACAGAGAAATCAAGGTCACTTACAAATTCATGGATTTTATAGCAAAGTCTTCACTAACACTGAACTCAGAAAAACAGAAGTTCGTGTTTTATGAAGGTGCCAGTTAACTAACACTAATAAAAGTGAGCTAGACTGTGGCTGCAGACTGAAAAATAAAAAAATCATGCCTGATGAATAAGCATCTCAATCCATTTTGTCTGCAACATGGAGGAAGACAATAAAAACTGACAATAATTCAAAAGAAAATTGCCTCCTCTTTATGTCTAAGACATGAGCCTTTTGCCTTTCCCTTTACCTCAAGTTCTTTTATTCTTCAGGTCTTCCATCTACTTTGTGTTTTAGCTTCTTGTCTATCCCTTCTTTCCACAGAATTTATACTTATTAAGTCCTTACATGCCAGACTGAAGAAGATCATGCAGATGTCTAGTCAGACTGCTCTCCTATTTTTCATGATGCAGAGATGTCCCAGTGGAAGAAATAAGTTCACACTTGGGTTAAATTTGTATTTTTGCTATTTAAAACTCAGTACCAACAAATTATTCCCCCAAATAACCCCTAATTGCTTAATAAGAGATAGAAACACAGTAAAGCATAGATCCATTTTGTCCATGCTGGTTCACACTGAGTTGTGACTTTTTTTGTCAGTCCCACTGATCACATAGAGGCTATTAGTGGAATAAAATGCTCTTCAGCATGACTAAGAATGGTAGAATTGGCCCAGAGAGATATCGAAGTCATTTAAAAGTTAGCTCCTCAAACATCCCTGCAATCACTTAGAGTATTGTAGCATGCTGTTTTATGATCTCCTTTTGGTTAATCCTAGACTTAATAGTCAATTATTGAGTCTTCAAAGCTCTATTTGCAATCAAGCATGTTTTTGTGCCTGTCTCAACAAATTATACTAAAGCACGCTGATGTGATCAGAAAGATCAATTCTTGTGTTAAGGGCATTAAAAATACATGTAGCCATATGTAATACTCAGTTACTCATACATGGAGGCATCAAGCACTGAAGAGTTGCTGACATTTTATTTTGAGACCTTTTATATTAATTATAGATTCTCCAAGTTTTTAATTTTCATTCTTTATTAACTGTAGCATTTGCACGTTATGAGGATTCCTATTCCTTAGAGTTCATTTGCCACTCCTGCAGCTATCCTCAACTCCCTGACATTAACCTGAAAGGGTTTCCTGTTCTTGGTGGAAGTAGATAAACAGCCCAATATATTGATTGGATAGCAATACTATATTTGCTCTGATGTCTTCTAGGAAAAATAAGGAAGAGAATGAAAATAACAGCTATATGCTGAAGTCTACAAATAAAAGTGTCTCAACAGTTTATCATAAAACATCAGCTAACTTCAGAAGTTGTAATGATAATACTTTATATCTTGGCAACTTGATAATGAGAAACAAAATGACACCACAATTCATGTTTCACTATATCCAGAAGTTGGGGTTGCAAGGCTAAACTTCTCACCATAATGTAATTTACTTTCCATCATACCCTATTAAATGTTTATTTGTGAAATAGAATTACCAAAGGTTATGTGATTTGATAGACATATGTCTCACCTCTACACAGTGTGCTTATATCACAAAATCAGAACACATTTTTTACGATATTCCTGATATTCATACGTAATGAACACTTAGGTTCACACATGAATCTAAGGGTCTGTTCTATTGTACTATGCAGAGGTGAAATCTCACATTTTGTTCAACAATAAATGGAAATTGCTGCTCAGGTGTGTATGCTCTTTGACTTCCATAGGATATAAGGTCCAGTGTGCTAAATTTGACTATGAAAAACATTAATAAGGAAATATTCAAGATTTTGACCAACTTTCAAGGTATCAAGGGGATGGAAATTCCAGACATATTTCTACAAGGTCAAGTAGCAGAACATTTCAGCAGATGGTTAGAGAAAGAGATCTGAGGGGAAAAGATTATTAAGTAGGGAAAAAAAAAATCAGTAAAATTCTCAGAAAGGAGTAGAGGCCATTTTCCTTTCAGTGCAGACGACCTCATAAGATGCAATGGAGACATTCAAAGAAAAGCAAAAACTTGAGCAGTTTTTCTCTTCACACACCTGAACAAACTCTTCACTCACTTTTATTCTGTTGGTCCTGGAATAATTAGAAATGTATAGTAACTATTTTATTGTGTGAACACTACAAATCTTTAAGAGCCAAACTGTTTTACCTGAGTATAATTACTTTTTACCCAACTACATACCTAAAATATTTGATCAAAAAACAGTTTGTTGAAGAAGGATTTTACGTAATAACTATAAATTCTTCCTGCCAATTCTGTGTGAAGAAATATTTGATCAAAACTGGGAAATGCCAAATTGAAGATAGCTTCTATAAGTTACCTTATAAAAGCAGATTCCACAGAGAATATTTCCATGATGGCATAGTCAAAGGGAAAAGCTTTAAAATGCCTGGATTACATTCAGTTTTTAAAACCTGCTCAGAAATTAAAAATGAATTGATTATTATAAAATGATCACTGTACTTAATTTCTACATTCAAGAAATTTCGTAACTGACAGGAAAATAAAAGAAGATACTGAAAAGTAACTATCTGTAACTGTGTAAACATATTGATACTTTATGTTTTAGCAGCACCAGCTTCACTGCAATTTACTACAGTTAGCATTCTGCTCTCTTAGTCCTCGTTAAATCCCATTTCCCTGAAGTGTTTACCCATCAGCTAAACATACTCACAGATATATGTAGACAACACATCCTAGATATTCAATCATGTCTGTCCCATGCATATTTTGTAGATGACTTTTCTTCCAAAGGTGTAAACTATATACACATCTGTATTTTAGACGAGGACCTTGTTTACCTTTATGTTGAAGCCATACCAACAGTATCAAGTCTCATGTTAACCAGATTATTTTCCACATAGATTTCAATATGAAAAATAAATAAGTAGGACACGATCAATCTTCAGTAGAAAGCAACTTAAAGCTTTTAATCTTGTACGGGCAGGAGAACTGATCATACAGAATACTTCCTGTCTAGTGTGGATAGGAGCCAAATGTTCTAATGTGGCAGATCAGCCAAGGGAAATACTATAAATGGTTACCTTGTTCTCCAGATATTTTCTCTCAGGCCCTATCAGAAACAGGAGATAGAGCTACAGAAGCTTCAATGTGACCTACTGTAGCTATTCAGATTACTTGATAGTGTATATTATCCATTCTGCTAAGGACCTTCAGCAGTACCACTATGTTAATGTTAAACTGTACACTGTCTGCAACTGAGCAGCCATTTATCCCCAGTACTGGCACAACCTGTGATTTTCCAAAAAATATGATCTGGGCCCATAAGTACAACTTCTCCCTCCACCTTGAAGACTTGCAGGTGGCTAAATCAATAATCTGAAATCCTCAGCCTGTAATGAGACTCTTTACAGCTCACCTTCAGAAATTATTCTTCTTTGTACTTTAAGCTTTGCTACTGAAGACACACAACTTCAATGAATGCAACTCCTGTGCCCTATTGCCACTTGAGAAGGTAATGACCACCCTCCTCCTGCTCTGGTGACAGCAGCCATGGGAGTGCTGTTCCAAATTGCCCCTCTACTTGCTAGCACCTCTGATCCTTTGTCACCTTCAACAATCTGGGATTTTGACAGTCAGTCCCTAAACTCTGAAGGTAGGGGAAGGATTCAGTTTCCAGTCCTCCACAACAGTGGCTGAAGAATATGCATTTTGGAAAGGCAGCCTCCTCCAGACTACAGAGGGAGAAGTTAAATTCATTCTGTAGGTAGGTAGGGAGTGCTTTTGCCAACAGACTCTTGCAGAGCACAGATTTTACTGGTAGGCCAATCTCCATGGCTGTAAGAGACATGATACGAGGATGACTTTTTAGAACAAATTTATTAAGGAAGTCCTTCCTCTGTGTGATTCTTTACACTCTAGTGTAACACCATCAATCTCCTGCAGCTACACAAATCTGACTACTTTAATTCTCCTTATTATTCCAAGTGCTAATAAAAATAACTACCTGTGAAGGAAGTCAATATTTCTAAGCCAAGCTGCAGACCTATGGCTTCTTAATACAATAGAACAACAAAAAATCACTACTCTAGCTTTTGTGCATCTATATTTATTCTAGAAGTGGAAGTAAAACATCATTCTTTTTTTTCATATATTATTTTGTTCCATAGCACTGCTCTGTTAAACAACTCCCCATTCCTGAAACCAAATCTATATGAGTTGGAGAGAATCTGCCCACTGACTTGAATGGGGTTTGGATTAGATCACTTAACAGAAATAAAATGTTTGGAGCTATGAAGATATCATAAAATTTAAACTGGGTCTAAAGTATTTCTTATGAATATTGACTCAGGCTAATTCTGAATAAGCCTGGTCAAATTTATAATTGGGAGTTTTTTTTCATGATGCTTCACACATTTACAGGTTTTCTTTTTTTAGGTAGTAACCAAACAATTCTGTTTACTGTAACATGGAACGTTCTGGTGTGAGAAGGAGAATAATTACTAATAATATAAAATGGAATTTCTGATGATTTCATTTTGCTTTATGCCTTGGAAAGGAAACAGCTCTCAAAAATGTTACCATTTCTATATGTAGCTTGACCTGTTCAACTACAGGTATATAGAGAATATCTTCTCAAGTACTCTAAGTGACCATTCCACATTCACTTTCTTTCTCTGCCTGAACGTCTGGCAGCATTGTCTGTCACTGTTCTTGCTAGCACAAACTTCATGTTCCAAATGAAGTAAGAGAAGACTTTGCAAGAGGTTGAGAAAGATCAGGAGGGGAAATAAAAAGACTACTGATGTCCTGCCAGGATCTAGGACTGTAGGGTCAGAACAGTAGCTTGGTGATGAACAAGTGAACACATACATACTCAGGGATGAACAGAAGAAGTTAAACATCCTGCTATGATCCTGAACAGATGTGGATCTAATATGATGTCATAGTGACATATCATCCACTACCTGGAGCTCTAGAGAATCTTTTCTTCATGATATGAAGTGCAAAAAGGATGTCAGTTTTGTATGCAGTGCCCAGTGTTTTGTGACCAGATGTCCAGAAACATGTTTGCACATTATCAAAGAGGAGATCACAAACACTTCTGGAGAAGAGGTCCCTCAATGGTTATGAAGAGATTTCATTAGAAGCACTTTAAAAAAGCCTTGTAAGTAATTCAGCTGTTAAAAAATTTAGCAGAATGGAGTAAGGGATGGCATACAAGTTCTTGATTTTCAGGCAAGAATTGACAGTTCTAAACCAAGTAAGAATAAATATCAAGTTATACATCAGGTGTCCAATTCAATAAAGGTCTCCAACTTCATTTCCCGATTCCAGGTGAAACAACCAAAAAGAAAGGATTTTATACAGGAGCTCTAAAGAATTTTTCATGTCACATTGAAGAATTTTTTTCCAACTTTTTATTATGTTTACATATTGACTTAATTTGGAAAGCACTTGCAGTCCATAATTTAAACAGATCACATTCAGTTTCTGTATTTCTAGCTTATGCAGCTTATGTACTTTCCATGAGGCTTTTGCTTTGTTTGTAATTCAAATTTGTTACAAAGTCTGCAATCCAAATGGGGAAAATTAGCACTATGCAAGGATGTAGGCATGATTATTGGGCCATAGTGAGAATGGTCTCTGAAGTCATGAATGTTTACACAGCACTGGTTCTTTACACTTGAGATTAAAGATATTTGAATTTCTTCCTAAAGATTACATTCAGATTCTGCTTGACCATCAACCATAAATAGGGTAATATCTACACTGAAGATGGGAACAAGTAGTTACAGACCAACATTAATGTCTGTTATACAGACTCATCACCAGTTCATGACACAGACCACGCTGAATTAGCATGAATTATATACCTCATTCAAAATCTCATTATAAGAGATCAACTATAAAAAGTCTCAGTTATAATACAGCCTTTTATTAAAAAAAAAAAAAAAGTCCAAATGAAATTTCCTGAGTGGTAAGTACAACTATTTCACATGAAATGTGTGGCATTGCTCCAGATTTCAAGCAATCATTTTGAGCAGATCTGTACAGGTGAGAGAACATTTCAACTGCACTTGCCAAAATGCTTCTTCAGTGGGTAAATATGAGGATTGCCAGGAGAGAAAGTGCCAAACAGTCATTATGAGAATCAAACAATCTTTCAGCATAAACTTACATGGTACTGATTTTTAAAGTCTTCATCAGAGTTGCAGGCGTTAAACTCGTGTTAACATCACTTACAAGACGTATAAAGAAAGAGAAGATCTATCAGTCTGATACTGGAGATCAAATTCAGCATTTTACTTGTGAGTACCAAACAGCAGTATTTCCTGAATTTCACTGATGTCTCTGGAAAACTTCTTTAAATTTTTTTTTTTACAGAAAATGCTTATGCAAGTTTCTCCTTTCTACACTTCTCAGTTTTTGTTTTGCTTCCTTCTTTAATTTTTTGGACTCTATTATAAAGATATAATCAGCTGAGCAGTTCATCCAGCCCTTCCAGAAAACAAAATGTTATGTTCTTCATCATCACATGAACTACTCCACACTGGAACATCATGAACCAAACATAACTATTTCAAAAGGAAAATAAAGACAGATACTTAAACAGACAAGTCTCATAAGGAGGGAGGGAGAGCTTTATTCACACAACTGTTCATAGTAACCAGAACAGTAAGACACAATGAAAAGCACTAAGCTGAACAATTTTGGAGGAACAGACTTTCAGAACGGAAAGTGCTGACTGATTTAAACAGTAGCTTAGTCCAAGGCTTGAGAATGGCAAGGTTCACCTGAAAGGGGAGGTTTCTAAGCTCGTTTGCATGCCAAAGGACCTTCTTTCCTGGTGAATTACTCACCCTTCATTTCATCGGCTCTCAGCAGACAACAGAATTTATCCCAAAAGAGGCTCTTCTTTTACATCTAACAGCAGTGAAACTGTAGAAGCCTGCCCTGACAAGCTCCCAGCTCAGGGAGAGATCAAGGATCCCAACCTATTGCAGTCCTTTGAGAACTCAAGGGGCCCTTCGCTTAGGGCCCTCATGTATATGATATAGATAGCGAGTCTACAAGAGACTTATGCAACTTACATTGACGTCTGCCCTGTGGTATAATCACTGCTAATGAGTAAACTGGGCACAATGATCCACACAGCATTTGCACCTGTGGTGTGGAAATGTATAGGAAGAAAATACCGTGCAACGACTAGCTAAAGGTCTTTCAGCTACTGAATGGGCTGCAAGATGGTTGTCCTGTTAAGAACTCCCTTCTGTTTCTCAATCTGTTGTTGCACGATTATGTCAGAGATTATAAATACTATTTGAAAGCTGTTTTTTATACTAAAGCTGTTTCCTGCTTTTGTTTGTTATATAGGTATGGAAAAGGGGATTTTGTGTTTGTTTTTGACAGTTCTTTTCTGTAGCAACAGAGATGTAACAAAAACAGTCACAGTAAGAGTAGCAGTGATTGCAGAAAAATATATAAATATTTGTAGGCCTTTATGAAGTCAGCTAACACTAGATACCCTAAATTCTTCCTAATCTGTGTGAGGGAGAACCCTCAATCATTACAATTAATGTACTGATGTCAGAAAAGTTGACGTGATTGCTGAAGAAAGAGCAAGCCTGTAGGACAACCACTAAGCACCAATTAACAGAAAATTTACTTAGCCAGCCAGCACTGATTTTAAAGTAGGGATGTTATTAGAACGCATTGCAAGAAACAATTGAATACAAATCAGGGGAAAAAAAAAAAAAAAAAAAAAAAACAGACAGAACCAGGGAAAAATCTAGTAATTAGAAACCAATAATTAAAACAACTTCAAGTTTAATGTCTTAATTAAAGCTGCCTGTCACCATTGTAAATGAGCCAACAAAGCATTCAGAGATGAAATACTGAGCCAGAAAAGAAGGGGGTTTAATTGCACATATATTTCTGGGTGCAATTCCAGTTCCTTGGACAACTAAGACTGCCTGGACATTTGTTCCTTTCCATGTAAACCATTAGGATGCTCACCTTCTTCCTACCAGAAAGAAAAGAAACACTCTCTCATCTCTTCCACCTCAAGATCGTTGCATCTACTAACTGTGGGCTGACAGAAAGCTAAGACATTCACAGGTGAGTCCTTTCAGCTTTATGTTATGCTTTGTAAATATCATCTTTGATGTAGGCACTGCAGGGGGAAAGTACACATCTCCTGTCCATCAGAGCAAGTGATTCTCTGGCAGAAATCTTTGGATCAGTTACGTTAACACAGGAAATGCAAGCTCCCAAATAAAATGTAATTGCTGGGAAGAACTGCCCATTTATCTCTGCTAGTTGAAATTTACCACGCATAAAACAACCCTGTTTGCAGGGAAGCAATGGTTTTAAACACTAAGGAAAATGGAGAATTTATGAGCAAGAAAACTAGGAAAACAAACTGCTGTTGCTTCTCCTTGAAATCAATATGAAAGTAAAGGAAGGAAGTCATAGTTTGATTTTCTGCCACACTGTTTTTATACATCTACTTGAACTATTCAGGTTCTTTGATTTTTCACTTAACTTATTATGCTCACTTTCATTTAAATAAAGATGCTTATAGGGTTTAGCCATTCAAGGCAAGATATTTAGCAAAGCCTTCCAGAAGTCTTCTGTTAACAAAATGACTATTGATGCTGGAATGCAACTAACTAGCAGTTGCAAACCTAGGATGTCATCACTTCTGGATATACTGTGAACTGCTTGTGTCAAACATATTGGTAACAAATTGGAACCAGTAAAACACAGCGTAACTATCAGCCTGATCATCCAACACCAGTGCAATTAATTAAATATGTATCTCTCTGTCCAGTGCTTTTCTTTCCACTCTGGCTACCACCCGCAAACACTGTTAATTGTTGCAATAGGAAAGCACCAAGCGGTGAGTTAGCCATCACAAAAACTGGTAAATCCAGCNACTATCAGCCTGACCATCCAACACCTGTGCAATTAATTAAATATATGTCTCTCTTTCCAGTGCTTTTCTTTCCACTCTGGCTACCACCCGTAAACACTGTTAATTGTTGCAATAGGAAAGCGCCAAGTGGTGAGTTAGCCATCACAAAAGCTGGTAAATCCAGTCTGAAAACAGCTTCTGTTTTCCAGAAGCTGAAAGGATGCCAGTGATAAAGTCTGAAGTTTTGACTACATAGATAAGATTTGATGATGAAGAATAGTCTCTCCCAGCATTATATCATCTGAAGTAATGAATTAGGTATTTGGATCAGCTGCAGTCAAACTGCTCTACAGCACATCTGACCTTCTGATGAGTTTATGGAACTTTCCTATAAATGTAACTGCAGTCATGATTTTGTTAAAGGAATTGAGCAGGTGAGGTCTGAGACACAGCTGAGTGGGAAGGTGAAAAGACAATGTTGTTTTCTTTTCCTGTGTTTGTTCCCCCCACCCCTCCACCATTCACTATCAAAAACCTCTGTGAAACAATTTGCATACTGTGTAGTAATTTCCACCAAAACCAAGCAAACTTTCACCCCTTTTTGGATTTGATGGTGCTTCTACTTCTTCTTGCATTGGTCTAAACAGCTATACAGAAGTTGTAACTAAGCATATGAATATG
>PPHD01012865.1:0-17726 GCA_002909625.1 Bambusicola thoracicus | reverse complement strand
AGCAGAACTTCCAAAATGGAGGCAGAAGTTGAGTTGCTGAACACCTGAGATGATGGTTGTGAAGACACATACAGCAGAACTGGGGAAGCAGTGCTTAGGTCCTTGGTGACCAGTTTTGCTTAGAGAGGACTGGAAGAAACAAGGTAAGAGTCCCTGTCTGTGTTTGTACGTGTATCATCTCCTCATTCTGGCCTATTCCTCTACTTTCTATTATGAAAAAAGTCAGTGCAGATCAGTAATAGCATGTCATTACTGGAGTCAAAATGGCATCAGTTTATTTCTGAACTTAGTATTTTTCAAGACTACATAGGAAGACATTGCTAATGCCACCTCACAAAATGAGCCAAGAGAAAGTGCCAGTGTTCACAACCTGAAACGGTGCAGGCACTGAGCAACTCGAGACATGAATATTTCTAATCTGAGCAAGGGCTCTCATGGAGAAGGTGGTTTGTTTTACTTGTATTGCCTTTACGCCAGCAGATTTCATTCCAAAGTAAGTATTTCACCTTCCCACCCTCCACAGTTGTGATTAAATCTTGATGGAAGTGAGGAACCTGCAGTCCTGGTTGCACTCCTGTGAAATGCTGACCTGTCTAATGGGGCTGACCTAAAGCACTGGAGATTGCCCCAGTGATAAAATATAACTACTCTCTAGTTCCCCATGCAAATATGAGGCATTTTACTTTAATTACGGTTGAGTCAAAAAACGTTTCCATATTCCCTGTATGCAGAACTCAGCATCTGAGACTATTTTACCAAGCATTTCAAACTTCTTTTGATTTACAGATTCATGCATGAATCAGAATAAGCCATGCCAGCTAGTCTGCGTGGTCATAACTTAGTGCTGTCTTACTCACACTATGCAAAAATACAACAGAAATAGCAGCAGAGTGAAAGGATGGGGAGCCTGCACCAGAAAAAAGGCACCTAACCTTAGAAATCTACATGTGAGAATGGTGTCATTACTGTAGTTATTGTCATCAGCAAAGATCTCAGTCTGCAGTTCATGAGGGCTGGATAGTGATTCTGATATTAGAGTTTGCTCTGGCCTAAACAGAACAGCTCTCTAGTTCCATCTGAGGAGGCTTTCTGAGCCACCAATGCTAACTCTCCAGTGATAAAGCAATCTGATCATATCATCCACACATAAAAAGATGTTCAATGTCTCTACATAGATGATAGAGCTCTGTAATTTCTAGCATAAGTATTGTTGTTCAGTGATTATTTATCCTCCAAAGTAGTAGTATTCACATTGTACAGAGACAGAGACAGAAGATTTGAGAGATTTCCCCTCATGCCATGCTATTCTTGAGTTATGCACATCCAACTTAGTACTGTTTTGATTGCTACAGAAGTTTCAGGCCATGATTTGACGGTTTTTTTGTGGATGAGTTTTCTGATGTAATATCATTGCCTTGCACTGCATGGAGCAACCATTAATTCATCATTTAATCAGTGGAAAATTTTGTTGACTGTATTTTCTTCTACTGATGTATCTCATCCTTTGAACCTTCTTTTCCTGCTTGGTGACAGTAATAACCATGAATGTCACTGTAGGTTTCAGATGATACAACAAAGCAATATCTGAACTGTGCAACATCATTCCCACCATCATGTCAATTCTGCCTTTTCTGAAGGTTCCAGGTAACTGCATTTGTTTCTGTGTCAAAACATTGCTTCTCTTGAACAATTTTTCCAAGTACTTCCCCTTTTTTTCTGTTTTCCTCGAGAAGTCCTTTTCCAGAAAACAACATCATCTGCTTTTTCTAAACATAGCTGTCTGCAAAACCAGCAAATGTTTTCTTCCTTTATTCTCAAAAATATGACATTTTACTACATTTTTCCTTTATGTTGTAGGTAATAACATTCTTGTAAATCAAACAACCAAACCAACCAAGGAAACCAAATGGAGTCAAACAAACAGTGACAAAAATAAGTACTACAGGACTTATTCTGCAGCTTTCACATTACCAATCGATAGCTCTTCTCACTGTAATAAAATATCACCAAACTAGGAACGAAGTGAAGGCTTTAAATGAATCTCTTCAGTGCCTCCTGTAGACAGCCAACTGTCAAATTCTAGAATAAAATAAATGGAAGATGACTGAGGCAGTTCTGAAACATACAATAAAGTAAATTTTTAGAATTATCCTATTTTGCTCTATTTGTGTTTTCATACCCTGAAATATTATGCTGGTTGTTGTATTCTTAAATAAGTTATTTGAAGAATGGTTCACAGTCCATTTATTGTTATTCTGTACAGTGATGTGATGAAATCAATGTACTCTGCACTGCAGGCATAATATAAAGCAGATGGTTTTTCCTCAAGCAATGAGTACATTAAAATCCAAACTATAATACAATGTATATAGTGCTTCTAGATTAAAGCTCTTGCATGCCAGACTTGTAGCTTTGATTCTCTCTGATTTTAGTGCTTAGTAGGATTTATTTCAGTGATTCTGCCTTTGGGCCAAAATGAATCAGCTTTTATCTAGGATGATCATATATTGGCTAAGCCCTTTAGCTTTTCTTTTAATAAACATGTAACTTTAACCTACCATTACATGTACATAAAACATTGCAAATCAAGCTTGCACACAACACTACAGCGAAAACAGGATCCATTAAAGTTCAAAATGGGGTTCGTTTGCAGAATTAATGCTTCTGATGGGTGTCCTTTTCATTTACCTGATTGCCTTCTAGCTGTCTTACAGTCAAATTAACTCTTGCCCAAGTTTAAATTTCTTTGCAGGCATAATAGGAAAGCATATTCTGATTCATCTTCAGAGTGACAAGTCTTCATGCAATGGCAGATGCAAACTAAGAAGTAACATTGTCATGTGTGCAAAGTGACTCTGATTTTCTCATCTTTTTTGGTAACACGTGCAGAAACCATCAAAAATGCTTATGCATCTTTATTTGGCTTAATTTCTCCAACCTCTTTGTTTTAAAAAAATTCCTGGGCTTTGCTTGCATTCTAAAAAAAACCAAGATTTCTTGAATCTGGAATTATTACTATTCTTTTCCCATCTCTTCAAAAACACTTTGCCTTGACAGTCTACTCTAGAACATTTTGGTTTTCCTGTCACATGGGAAATTCCTACTCATACTCAGGGTTATATTCAGGCTGTAATCAGGGAGGGATGTCATCAGTGAGTTATACAGTGATCCTTTGAACACAGGCTGAGATCTCTGGGAATGCAGACTCTTTTCAATTGAGAATATATTTACAGGTTCTGAAGCTAGAGGAGAATGAATAAGAAGTATCAGGCATACTGTCCATCCTACTGTCCAGAATTGTAATGGATTAGTTCCAGAACAATGAGAAATTAATTCCTTCTCCACACAAAATGCTTTACTGAGACGTAGAAGGTGTCTGAATTGTGACATCAACTATATCCTTCAGTTTCATAAATTTAGCTCACTAACTCAGCTATTACCTGAGCTTCTCCACAGAGAAGCCCTCTGAAGGAGGAACTTCATCTAGTAAGGGCTGAATGACTCATGATAAGGTGATAAAATGGTTTTGGACAGTCAGTAAGTTGTGTTGAAGGCTACATTTTATTATTTTATACAAGAATCCTGTTTGCTCAGGGCTGTGCACTGCTCCTGCCTTGCCACCAACCATTCCACCTTTTTTGTAAATCTACTTAGATTCAGTATAAGATGTCATTTTCCCAACCAGAACATAAGCTCCTCAACAGGACTGCCTCAAGCACTATACAACGCGCTGTAAAAGAAAATGCTCTCATTCATACAAATAAACTTGTGGGGCACTTCCACCCTTTTCTCCTACCTGCAAAGCTGAGACCTACTTATCATTTCCCATAAGTCTTGCAGCTCTGGGGTTTATACTGACTCATTGCAAAATCATCTGTACTAATAAGGAAAAAAGGCAAAGCTTTCTCTCTCAATTTAATGCTGACTTCCTCTTGACTCGTTCAAACTCAGAAACAAGCACTGTAAGTTTCTCACGGAGTATTAATATGACCCAGTTACGAAAGAACAACCAACAGGCGAAGTCAAAGTGAAGTCTTCCTGCACTCTTCACTTTCATGAAGGATCATGCAGCATGTGACAGACTCCTGCACTCTACAGATGCTCAGCTGGTCTGTGGCAGGTCTTAAGCAAAAGTTAAATTAAAAAAAAAAAAAGAAGAAGAAGAGGTATTAGAAAGAATTTGTATATTTTACGATTTACTTTAGCCTGGATGACTTCTATGCCTTCTGTCCTTCACACTCCCGCAAGTTTCCCTAAACCTGCCCTGCAGGAGAATATTTCTATAGGTGCAAAGTAAGAATGCAGTCCTGAGTGCCAGACTCCTGGTACACAGAGCCCCTGCTGACAGCAAGAGATTTACGAGTTTGTGGAATTGAAACTGCTGCTTTGCTGCACTTAGAAAACAGCCTTCAGAAGATCCTTATCAAGAACAATAAAAACTTACAGTTACTACTGACCTGGGTTTCTTTATGCCAGCTATAGACAGACGAAAGAGGTTGTCTCACAATACTTATCTATTGAAACCTTCCAGACTGGATAGAAATATGATCGTTTTTAACCTCTGTATTGTTAGAACTTGTTCATCCCACCACAATTAATGCAATGAGAATGCATCTGCACAGCAAGTTGTTTGATCATCATTTCATTTTAAATGGAGGATATAAAATTACTGCACTTCAGAAACTCCCTTTTTGTTTTTTGTTTTTTTAATTGAAGATCTCATTGTTCTCTGTGAGATTAACGATGACTCTTCCATGTTTTTGCCAACGTTTTCTTCTTCAATTGGAACAGTTTTTGTTTTTGTGACTAGCAGGAATTCTACAAATCTACACTGACTTTGCTTCAAAGGAGTAATGACTGACTGAATGTGCCTGCAATAATAAATCCCACCTCTAACGCTGGTTTAACTAGGAAAGTACTATCTCCCTAATACATAATTTCACTTTTTCACAGAAAGAGGATTGCCTTTTGTTTGAATCTCAGGTGGAATGATGTGTTAGGATTATGTATTCTGATCTTGTTTTTCTTTTGTGCCATATAGAATGCACTTCCAAACAACTCAGAATCATATATGAATTTTGGGCAAAAGGGTCTGTTTAGTATAAGCCTATGCTAGAAAATTATAGAAAATATTTCTTTCTACTTTTGCAACTTTCAACAGCTGTTTAAATTAATCCAACACTCTGTCCTGCAAAGAAACCTGTTTTTTTTTTTCCCCAAGAAGAAAAAAATCACAATAAACAAAAAATTCAGCTCCCAGTACAAGAAGAAATAGAAGTCATAGACAACATGCTCAGTACAGAGGTTACATTTGAGAGCATGATGGTGTTATTGCCTGTAAGTGGTACAGTATGATTCATCTTTAACTTGCATAAAAATAAACAAAAGGTAATAGATGTGTAATCAAGGATATTTTAGAGCAAAGTTCAAGTGACATTAGCCCATATGCATGTATATATACCTATGAATATATATGATATATATAATATCCTTTGTCATTTTGCAGAAAAATGTTTATGGAGGCAATTTTCATCTTATCCCACCAAGCAGGAAATTTAATGATTCTGTTGGGCAGTAATGGTTTCATTTAAAAATATACCATGGTTTAGCGTTAAGTTCATTTACTTTTTGTTTAAAATTGCTTTTCATTGCTATGCTGTGTAGTTAAACATGTATTTGAATTACAGTACAGCTTAGTTATGGTGGCTTCTATATTCAGGGAATACAAGAATAAATAAAAAAGAAAATAAAGCAAACCCATATGCTAAGAATGAATGCTTTGAAACTTTGCAACAACAGAGGAAGTGAAATGTGAATTCTTTCATGTGAAAACATTTGGAGAAAGTATGAAATCTGGGAAATGGCTACGTTCTGCACTGTTTACAGAACAAGCATGTAATTGCATGAGGTTATACAGTACACTGTAATGCATTACCTGGGATCCCTTCACAAAGAAAGACTTTTAGGCAGGAAACACCCTATAGGAAAACCTACTCTAAACTCTGCAATTCCCACATTAAATCAGTCTTCTCCTCTGGGAACTGAGACTTCGGGGAAGAGCAGAGTATGCTGTCATGTCTAGGAGATGATGGAGTGATCTTGACTGAAGCCTTGGAGGATAAGCAGAAATATTTGGGTAAGAATTTGAGGCACATCAGCCACAGGTGTGGTGCATGACCCAAGGCTGGGAGGAAAGGACAGGCCTATAAGTAGGGAAATTCAGTTCATGTGTTAGGAAAAAATTATTTACTCAGAGGGTAGGGAGGCCTTGGCATAGGCTGTCCAGAGAAGCTGTGGATGCCCCATACCTGAGAGTGTTTAAGACCAGATTGTATGGGGCCTTGCACAGCCTCATATGTTGGGTGGCAACCTGCCCATGGAATAGGGCTGGAAATTATCTTTAAAGTCCCTTTGAACCTAAACCATCCTGTAATTCTATACAAGGTCCTTCCGTGAAGGACCGGGGCCTGGAGGAGGGGGAACAGGTGGGAAGAGGAGGCTAGGGAATAAAAGAATGGAGTTCATAAGAAGTGAAATATTGGAATATAAGCTAATGGAGAGGAGAACTGCCATTTAGAGAGGGCATGGGTGATTCTGTGCACCAGTTAACATAATTCAAAAGGGTCACAGCAACTAGACCCTGCATGCAAGCTAGTGGGCCCTAGAAGAATGTGGGTGTTGAATGCAAAATTAAGTCACTAATACCACTGCACAGCTGTCACATAAGCCTGCAGACACCCATACGCTAGAGATGCTGAGCATCACACCTCAGCACATTCCCATGATGGGCCCATTTCTGACAGGCTCAAGTTGCTGGGTGCTGGGTTTGTCCCTCAACCACACAGGGTCTTGAGGGTACCAAGGCCAGCAACACTTTTGGGAAATGAGCTGGCAGCTATTTGCAATGCGCACTGTGTTTGGTCATGTTGGGAACAAAATGCAGATCCTGGGTTGGCGGTGGCCACAGCAAAGTCAGAAAAAAACACCCTTGTTAAGTGTGCACTTGTAATGGCAGATGCAGATCCTGGCAGCAAAGAGAGAGGTGCAATTATTCTCCATGCAAAGTTGTTCATGTTGCTATTTCTTTTTTCAGGAAAAGCACCAAATAAACCTAAATGGCCCTTCACACAATGTTGATTGATAACTTCACCTTCTAAGACTCCTTTCCTTTTTTATCTCTCCATTATTGATATTATTCCCCTTGGTAGCATACTGTAGATGAGAACACCCTGAGATTTATTACACCCACATATCTTTGTAATATGTCAATCTGTTGCTAGAAAGTAATAACAAAGAAATAGCGTTATCACAACCAGCGTATACAGTCACTGTAGTAGCTACTTGACTTTCTTATTAAATATATGCTTAGCCACATATAAAATTCACTCTGCAACCTCCATGTGTCTCTGTCTTTAAACCTTATATTCACACTCAAAATAATGACATCTCTGAACCTCTGGCTCTGTGGCACTCAGATCAGTCTTTCGCCATGGCCCTGAGAGGAGACCACTTCCAGATACAGAGTGCCCTCAGGATGCAGCAGGAGGAAATTGGTACTTGGGCACTGCTGGCCACTGTTCCTGCTGACGGCCCTCCTTGAGACAGTATTTTTCCACTGGAAAAAATATTTCCCCACTTCCTTTCGACTCACACATCAGAGTGTGTGGGATGGAAGCCTGCCCTCTTTGACAAGCGCTTTAATAAGTTAGTCATTTATTTCCTTGTTGTACTTTCACCGGTCTTTCTGTTCTGAGATAAAAGTGAACAAAGAACTTTTTTATGCCTTTTAAAAACTACCAGTTATTTCTTGCTTCTGCTACTGTTCTGCCAATAGCGATAAATGTGTGGGAGGAGAAAAGGGTGGAAAAGGCACTGAGATGGGCTTAAATGACAGCTCACCATTTTATTTGCAAAGGAAAGAAACACAAGAATCTTTGAACCATTTCTCAGACTACATTTATGTGTCCGGAATTGGATCAGGATGACCCACTAGGGCAATGCAGGTAGAAGAGGAGGTCAGGACCATGAATGCCTGACAACATTCACACCTTCATAGTAAACTTTGGACTGAAAACTTTATCATTTCCCCAGTGATCCTTGGAATTTCACCACAACTGAATCCGTTTTGAGCAAAACAGGCAAGGAATCTATCACTACCCAACATGTTGAATGCAAATAAATAGTGCTTTAAGGACAAGAGAGGAAATTAGAACATGCTTGTAGTATTGCTGGGGACAACACACATGACCCACCAACACCTCAGTGGTACTCCCAAGACATATTTTAGGTGTCCAGGCAAAGCACTCTGATACAACTGTGATGGCTCATGCATCCATTATTGTGTAGCTACTCAACAGAACTTCCTAACCCCCAAGAAGTAGGCTACAGCTCCATCCTGGCACTGGACCTTATTTGTTTTTTCAATAGATCTCAGAAAGAATTTTCTTTTTATAGAAAGGAAACATTTCAAGAAGGCTAAAAGAGGAACACAGATGTAATTATTGAGTGAGGAATCAAAAACTACAACAGTAATGCACAAAAAGCAACAAATCCTACATTAATATAAAATCCTACAGTAGTATAATGCATTAATTTTCTTAATATGTAATGTATAAATCTCCAAATGTCCTAAGATTGAGTCAAATTAAACCAGCTGAGGATCTTTAAACCAACCTATAGTCTTTACGGTGTTTTGAAATGTACATGAATGTCTAACTGAGATGTCTGTAATCTATTGTGGACGAAACAAAACTTCAGTGGAAGTATATGCCTGCAAGAAACACTGCACATTCTCTTCAGACAGCTTCCAAGCCACAATATCTTAGCAGCTTTCATTTTCCAAAACAAAACCCATAAACTATATAATACAGCACTCCTTTGCCAACATATTTTTAACCATTATGGTTAGATAAGCACAAACACATCCAAATTGCATAAGTTGGTGGGTTTTTTTTCTCTATTTCTTTAATGTATATACATTAGAATAAACATATTCTTTTTTGTCTTATCCTCAGGGTGGAAGAATTACTAATACTGGAGTATGCCGCAAATGAGGTTTATAGCCAAAAATTTTGATTATTTCATTGCAACTAAACTAGTTTTATTTTGGCTATTAGATTTTGGTTTGTGTGGTTTTTTTTCCATCCCAAGAAAAACAATGGAGCCAGCCAGCTTCATCTGTGGCAAGTCAATATTTTATTACTTGTGTTTAAAGTAAATGAAAAAAAGAGAGGCATTGGTTCAATTTGAAACATAATCTAAAGTGAGAGTATGTATGTTAATCATTTTAGTTTTTGCAAAGTATGATCTAAAAACGTGTCTAAAACATCAGTTCTGCCTATTTGTCCTTTCAGCCAGTAAAACAGAGCAGAACTCATAAGATGCTATTGCTAGCAGTCTGAATCAAGAGAATATACACTCCAATGTTTGTCACAGCAACATTGCCTAAGCTGACATAAAGAATATAACCAGAGTCAACTTCATTGTGACATTTATTCCCTGTTCAATATTTGCTCCCTTGACACAAAGCCACCAGTGTGTCTGAGAATGTTTGAGTACCAACTTTGACTGAATGGAGATGCGCACTCAGCTTATCCTCATCTGTTGAACTTTATATTAATCACTTCCTTGTGATCCTGATCAGAACTTCAAGTTAATTCTTTGTGATTGTTATTTATGGCTAAAAGTTTTCCTTTTTTATAGGAAAATATGAGTAAAATGGTCCCATTAGTTTACATATGACATCTTAATAAACCCTACTTATAAAAATAATAACATATGTAATGCTTCCACTTCTGAAATGACTGTTGTGTGATACAGCAGTGAGAAGACTCATCTCACACTCTTATCTTCCATCACCAGGCTTGATCTCCCACCAAGATATTTTTCACCTGAAAGTAACGGTTTCAGGGGAAACTTAAAGATAGGATTTGTCAAATAAAAAAAGAAAATCGAAAACAGTCATATGAGAAAGTGCTCAGATTGAAAGGGTATTGAGAATATTTTCTTATAGCTGAGTCCACTATACTATGAATATAAAGGTGAAGCTGGCACATGCACCCACTAGCAACTCAAACAGAGGATGCATCTTCTCAGCTGTCTCCTGTCTGCTCATATTCATGTCTATTAAGACAACATGATGTGAAACAAGGAGTCCTTCCCTGGCACAGGTTACTGCTTTGTACCATCATGTCTGGCATTTTTGTTAGTGAAATGTGACTGCAGAGTCCAGGGAGTTGGTGCTACGTATGGATCACATGCTTCTCATTTTTCTGCCAATAATAGATGATTCTGCTCAAAACTTAACATATTGTTATCATGATGTTTCTGTAACAAAACATCTTTTAACCATAATAAGTAAGCTGAAGGAGCTTTAGGTGTCTACATTACAAAACAAACTGCGTCTTTAATTCCCTTAAGTTCTTCAAAAATCCTAGGCTTTGTTCATGTGGTAATGGCATCATCTCTGTTCATCACGGTTTTCACAACTAAGCCTGTTAATCCTGGAATTAGCTCCCAGTAATGCTAAGATACTAGGGAGCTTGATCAAATTTGTGTCTGTTTACCAGAAGGTTGCTTCTTGTATTATATCTTTGACATTGAATCCAGCTACTAGCAGTAGGCATTAGTTTCCCATGAAAATGATCTGATTTTATAAGTCAAAATGTTGGTTTTTAAGAACAAGATAAACATGGTTTCAATAAATTTTATGTTCTTTTAAATTGCTTGATCTCCAACTTGTTATTACGAGTCCAAGAAACAGCTACTCATTTAAAGCTCTTTCTTCAACCTTAAAGCATGTGAAAATTCCAAGTCTATTAATTGACTCGTTTCTTTAATTCTTCTGATTTCTTAAAAGTAAAAAAAAAGTCTTGACAGAATCACAAAAATGGTGAACATTGGGTACCTCTGTTAATGTGCTCAACGTGTTATGAATTTCTAGCACAGTCAAGCAATTGTAATTGTTATTATTTGCCAGCTGGACAAGCTGAGACCTGGCATTCCATTACCTTACAATGGAATCAGCAAAGCACATGCTTGCAGCACAGCCAAACATTATGTTTCAGAGTGCTATAATTGACATTTTGGCAATCCAGTTCCCTTCATTCAGGCAAATCAGTAAGTTCCTTGGGAAACCACCTGGCAAAATGTCCAAAACTAGTTCCTTGTTGCATTTGGAATGGACTTATAAATGCTATGCATCAAAAATAGTAATAGTCCTGTGTTCAGTTACACAGTTTTGGTGGGCTTTGGGTATAACTGACAACCTCCGTTCACACTGTCTACATACTCTCCATGTGTCAAGAGCTTCACTGATGTGAAAAAGTTACCCTTCTATGGATGTGGCAGAGTTTCACATATCTCCAGCAGACTAGGCAGATTTTCTTATCCTGGAACTGCTGATGTAAGAGAAATGATGTGAACAGAAAGGATGGAGAACTGCTGACAAAAAAGAATTGGGAAGTTAAGAAAATATCTACTGTTTGTACATGCTTCCATATGATGGCACATCAAAGACAAAAGGAGAAACATTGACTGAAGCAAGAATAGTGTTGCCTTTTCTGTTCTGGAGGATCATGATCTGCAGAACAGGAAAAATTCCAAATTTCTGAAGCACAGATTACTGATATACCACAGATAACTATGACTGCCCAGATACTCCTTCCATCTTGTCTTATTGGTAGTGGACAATATACTATATATGCATTTAAAAAATAAAATAAAATAAAAAAAACCAGACATAAAATTTTTGAAAACAGTTCATATAAATATAGACAACATATTCCTATTGCTATATTTATTCTCAAGCTCCATGTTAAAAAAAAATGTTCAAAGATAGTGAAAGATTTGTTTCAGGAAAATTAAAACTACAGTTTATTCTGCTCAAGCATCAGGGTGTACCACATTTCTGTAGAAAGCAGAAGAAAGTTAGAGGGAGGTAAGAGTCATTGTTTATTTCTTTACTTATATATTTTTGGAGATTTGGGATTGAGGTTGAGATTAGAGAAAAGCTGGTAAACTCTGTTCCTCTTCACATCAGGTACAATTTCAAATTTCTGACTCAAGAATGTCTGTGTCTTTTACTTAACTTTTTCCTGACCAGCCCACTCTCCATCCCCACATATCCCTCTTAAACACTTTAAATACTTATTATAAGTACTTAACACTTATTATAAGTATTATATTATATTATTACAACACTTATAAGTATCCCCTTTAAAAACTTCCAGCCATACACCTGCTTGAACCTTTTTGCTGCTTACACTCCCGTGGCATAGTCTTACACATCTGTGTCCCACCACAGTCTCCAAGCACTTCTGGTGATGCCTCAATGCAAGATGCTCAGGAGCTGTTACTGTGGGCAAGCTATGGCAGAGAAACTTGCTAAAAGATAGGCTGGATGGGACAGACTAAATAATCCTGGAGTACTCAAACACATGGGCCCTATGCAGCCATTTAAACTACTTCAGCTTTAGGCCAGCTTTGTGTCAGCCTTGCACTTTTCTATAGAGCAGATGCTTGTTTTATGTTGTTTCTTCCATATTCTCTCAACATTGAGCATTCTGAAATTAACTCCATCCATGACAAATAAAATCTGACAGGAATCAGTGCATGGGAGGCAGATGTAAATGAACAGCAGTACTTTGACCAGCTGGATCTGGCTGAACATCGGCAGCAATGTTTCTGTCAAACTCTGCCATTAAAAACCCTCACATCTTGTGATTTGGTGTGTGTGCTGCAGAAGCCTGTTCGAGAATAGCAGTGCTCCTAAATGGGAAGGAGAGGGCTGTAATGGAACAGCTGTGGCAACTCAACACAGCTTCATTTAGCCTTTCCCCCTCTGACAGCAAATGCTAAATCTACCCTGTTAAGGAGTTCAAGCCATGAAGATATTCCACACAGAAGAGGATTATAAAGCCCCATGATGAGCCTGGAATGAAATTAAAAATAGCCTGTGCAATGAATGTGCTTTTCTTAGTCTGCTTTGAGAGGTTTCATAAAGCTTTTGCTTCTTAAAGCAGCACTTGAAATCTCTTGTGGATAGATCCCAAGTTGTCCGCTGAGTAACAAATGTAGATAGTTGTTCAAAAGGAATGCTGTTGCCTTGCTGGGGTCTTTTTTTTTTTTTTTTTTTTTTTTTTTGGTGCTGGGGCAAAGGGAGTGTGTGTGTGCATGTGAGAATGTGCGCAGAAAGAGGGGACTCAGCCAGTCGATCAGATTTCATTGGGTTTCTAACTGCCAGCTTTTGACTAGTGGTTTTGGAATATTACTTGGGATCATTTCAAGTATTTTCAGCTTTGAAAAGCAAGTTGTAGTTTCTAATTAAAAGGGAAGAAAAAAAGGCCCCTCTGTCAGTTAATAAATAATGGTCATTGACACTTCAGTTCAAAAAACAGGAAACTCTGGAGCTTTCCTTTCTCCCGTATCAGCTAAAGGCTCCTGGCAAGATGCAGTGTCCCCAGCAGAGGACCACCTGCAGCTTGGGAGCAGCCAAGTTCCTAGAGCTGAGATAGAGGAATTCTATATATGACCATGATGTCCACTTCCACTCCAGGCCATCTTGAGACCAGATGCATCTCGACTTTCAAGACACAGAAGTAGAGGGTGCCAGATTTACAGTATAAAACACCTTCTTTTAGCATTACTCAGTCTGTGGGATCCCTGGCTGCTTATTTTATTCACCATAATATTGGAAAAGAGTATGGATCCTGCCAAGTTTAATAGTTTCATGTAAAACACTGACAAATAAGCTTAGATGGTAAATTCACGGGGAGTTCTCTTATGCCTGCAAAGTACCATATGTTCTTCTGCTGAAGTATATGTAACATATATCTTCATGGACAGGGAGAAGATAAGCTTAAAATTTCTTTCATTTCTTCCCTCATTCATGTCACCTATTCCATCATGTTGTGAATCATGCTATCCATGTTATCAATCCACTGATGCCAGCAAGAAGGATAGATTTTCAAGTATATCTGAGCACAGATGTCCTTGCTTTATGGAAATACAATTGATACAGGTACAGTTTTAAGTGTGTCTAATACAATGTTATTCTCAAAAGTGTGGCATCTATCTAGATCCAAAAATATTAGGCTGCTGAGGGCTGTTAAGCCAAATGAGATAAATCAACCCAAAGATGTTTTTCTCTCTGTCTTCGTGACCATAGAAGGTGCCTGGGCAACCAGCTTATACTCAGTGCCCATTACTTACATTCCTAAAGTTACAGATGAATCCAGCCCAACTCACTATGTCACCCTGGAGAATTCCTACTCTTTCTTAGTAACATCAAAACTACTTTGCATGTTGCTTTCAGAAATTTTGGAAAGCAATAAGGCCTTCATGTCTTCTCCTGATACATGGAGTTTGAGATCCTTCTTGCTTGACATTGCTGGAACTACAGATGAAATTCAGCCTCAGTTTAATCAAGGGAATATTTACGCTAGTGCTGTACACTGCCATAGAACTCACTCGTTGTTTACAAATTTTATGTGTAGAGATCTGCCTGGGGAGCAGGTAAAATTTAAAAGTAGCACTAAGATTAAGCATGAGTAGAAAGAGCATCACATTCATTGATTTTTCTTTAACACAGAGAAGACAAGTGTAGCCAGGCATAACTAATCTGAGCTTTGTACCTGAATATGAGAAAAGTGGGTTAGTAAAAATTTCTCTGGTCTTTTAATCACATCTCCTTTCTATTGTACTTCTTTGATAATGATCCAAAATAATTTTGAAAATCCCTTTATAGAAGTTTTGCATGGCATCAACTTTTCCTGTGACCAGCTCAAAAAACTACTGTAAGACATATGTATGGAAGCAATAAAGATCTACTGTTTTTTATGGGAGTGCAATGCCATCCAAATAAAATCCCCCATCTATGGAAACTTTCATTAAAAACATAACTCTGAAAGACTCACTACTTATGATTCAACAAAAAGAGCCCTTGTTTTCCAGTGCAAGTGTGAGTTCTGTCATGTCAGGGTTATCACAGGAAAAAAGGAGCTATTCAAACACACATCAGAGAGAACCCTGATTGTGAAGGTAACGAAGAACAGATGTTATCTCATGGAAGATGTTGGGCTGAAGATTTTTTGCAATGAAGCCTCAAGAATAAGTGTTGTAAGCATCATATGCCACTGAAAAATTACTACACGTTTTCTCTACATTCAGTAATAAACCTGTAATTTATCAGGAACACAGAACTTCAGTGAGTAGACCCTCCTTTGGCTGTTAATGAGTAATAAATTATCCCCCTTCTTTTTTCACTGTCCGAACATCGTTTAGCTCCCTGTACCCCATTATCCAGCAGTCCCAGGGCACATCTGAGGAGCTGGAAGAAGGAATAATAGAATCATGAAATGGCTTAGGATGGAAGGGAAGATCAGATCTTGTCTGGTTAGCAGGGGAAAGAGGGCCCACCCTGTGCATGAAGAGTGGCTTGGCATGGAACAAGCTCACCTACATGGAGAAACTTATTGTTACTGAAGGAATTTGGTCCTGGCTCTAAAGGGTTATGAATGTCAGTGGAAGAGGCCCAGTAATTCTCAGGAGAGCTGAAAAGTAATTTTAGAGGAGCCCCAAATCCTCACGCACACCTCGTGCCTGTTCACTGCAGTTAGATTGTTCTTCTATATCTTCTGCATATGGAAAATTAAGCTCAATTTATTAGAATTACCTCAGTGAATGTACAGAAATATGATTGCTGAAAAAGTAGATAAAAGAAATCCTAGAATTGACTATAAAGAATAAAATGCCCTTTGAGAAATAAACTTATTATTAAGGCGATGAAGTAATAATAATTCAGCAAAAAGGACAACAGCAGAAATGGTAAAGTTCTATCACTGGTAAGGACTTGGCTATAAAGCAAGAAGAAATAGAATAAGCTTTCAACTTGGGAATATCTATTTTTAGTGAGCTGAAAAAGACCACTGCAGTGTAAAAAAAGAGAAGATATCCCAGTGTAATTTAGATCAGAATGAAACATGTACTCCTGGAACTGTCATGCTGAGGATCAAAGCTGGCTTGCATTCTCTTTAGATGACTAAATTGTTTATTTTTCTGGTGTTTTCAATTATGTTATTGAAGCAAAATATTTAGTTGCATTGAGTAATACAATGTCCATGGTGCCTTATTTGAAGAATTAGTCTCAGTCTCATAGACCATTATCTTTGGTGAGAACACAGCTGGTACATATCATCTGTTGGTCCTTTTCCTTTTTTTCTCTCCCCCCCTTTTTTTTTTATACTGGTGAGGAACCCTGTGAAAGAGTCTTTAAAACTTTTAGCAGGGTTTTAGATAACTAAGTTACAGAGCATGGTTATCATGTAAGCTTACACGATAAGTACACTGGATTTGATAGGTAATACCTTGTACCAACTGTAATTGCTTGTTCTTGCAGATTGCAGAGTAATCCAGAAAGAATTCCATAGTCATTCTCCATTAACAGAAAACAGAAGAGGTTGCAGAGTGTACATTCCTTCTCTGATAACAGGCATAACAAAAAAATTAAGTAGGTGTGCCATGGACCTGTGCATTTCCCATAATACAGGCGGGTTATTTCAAAGTAAAGACATCAGATATTACTGAGGAGAGCAGCCCTGGAGCAGTGCAGCAAGTCCAGACAGGCACAGATAATAGCAAAACATATTTACTGCATTTCAGGTGCACTGGCTGAAAGTTTAATGTTGACATTTCACAGACTTGTTCAAGGCTATTATAGAATAAGGTTGAAATCTACTTTGGCCTGGATAAGGTATTACAATTTTAATAGAATTGGTTTTTCTATGTGTTTTTTTTTTTTCCAACATATATTATTTCATCTGTTAATTTGTTTAATTTTTGTGTGATACTTTATCAAATACTATTTTTTTGCATTAATAATTTCTCTGTTTTTCTGGTTATTTAAGAAAAATTATCAATTAGCAAAATACGATTTGTTTATGGGGAATGACTCAGCTTCATTCACTGGTGATATACACTAATCAACTTTGACATTTCCAAATTGAATTAGAGGAAAGATTCAGTACAACACACAATCTATTCCTAATTTATTAATTATGGAATGTTAGTTTAACAAATCTCTTGGCAATGCTCTTTCTGTGATATATTTACATGTCTTAGAGCAAACATACAACAGGAAACAAAGAGGCTGTGCAGCATAAGTGATAAGCAATTCAGTTACAAAAAAAAAAAAAAAAAAAAAAAAAAGAATTGAATTAATTGCATGTTTGCAATTTACTTTAACCTAAAATATTTTTGTGCTTTGAAGGATGGCTGACAATTGTATTCCAAGCAAGAAACTTCTTCACTCATATTTACAGTTCTTATGTGAAACAGAAGAGGGAAACTTGCAGAGGTTGTGCTCACAGCAATGCCATTAACATCCTATATGACATGTTTGCCAGCCCAAGTTTTGCTTGTGATTGCCATAAGGAGTGCAAGGTTTGGTACCTTAAGTTATAGGTTAGGCAAGTATTAAGAGAACAGTTTAGCTGCATGAGTACTGCTGACTATCTGCTTGTATGGGAACTGTTGAATCATGGCCTGAACATCTGATTGACCACCTGAGGTGAGCGCTGAGTCAGCTGCAGGGGCACAGGTGAACGCAGTTTCACCTGAGTGACCGGAAGGAGTGTAGCCATGCTCCACCCCTCCTAGACCCCATTTAAGGGCTGACTCCCCAGGAGGAAGGATCTCTATCTGGAGATCCTCCCTCTGGGAATCTTTTG
>PPHD01012864.1:0-17727 GCA_002909625.1 Bambusicola thoracicus | reverse complement strand
GTGGTTGGCAACCCTGCACATAGCAGGGGGTTTGCAATTCAATGATCATTATGGTCCTTTTCAACCCAGGCCATTCTATGATATGATTCTATAAAATAAAGCAGGGTGAAATAACATTTTTCAGGCTTGGTGAAATAGAAAATTGGAGCAAAGTAAATATGGCATAGAACTGAGTCAAAAATATTTTTCAGATTGTTCAGCAACAATGGTAAACAAAAATAAATGAAAAATGCATTTATTGCGCTGTGAAACTGACATGCTTTAATTTATATCAAATTTTTTAACCTATTTTTTCAGTTTTCTTTTGATTTTGGTCACTACTTGTTTGAAACATTATTTTCTGAAATAAGATCTTGAAATACACATGGCTGCCAGGCAATGCTTCCCTTTCATTTTTCTCCAAGATAAGGAAAAATTCACATCATCCAATCAAGGATCACTTCAGCCTTGGAAAATATATTTTCACCTTCTTTTAACAGGTGTGACATCAACATCACCTGCTTAACCTGCTCATGTAACATGGCCCTTACGCATATAGATAGAGAGAATCTTTGCAAGCCCAAGTCCAAGCAGTGCCACTGATGAAATCCATGATCTAGGGACATTTATTTTGCTCTGTATTTCAAGTAGTTTGTGTTTAAAAGGGCAAATGGTAATTACCATCACTGAGGCCTTGTTATGGTTGAAAATGAGATTTCCATGTTCCAGAAGGAGTTTAACTGCTTACTCCAGTTGATTTCAAGGAGGGCTGGGATTTCATTCTTTTAGACAGTTTTGAAAATTCTGTACTACATAATTAATGTCTATTCAGTGCTTTGAAGATGTAAAAAAAAAGTATATAAATGTGAAGCATTCTTACTGTTCGTGAAATATCCGTGCTGCAGTTCAATATGGAGTTTATGTGAAACATATCACAAAGAATTATGAAGAAGTGATCAGATGGTTGGAATTGAGACATTTTTTTTTTAAACAAATAAATCACACACTGAAATAAAAATAGAAATCTCCATAAACACAGAAAGTAGCTCAGGGTTTCAACATCTACAGTTGTACCAGTACTCAAAAGCAGTGAGAGTTTAGCTGATGTGAGAAAAGGGGTCATTTGGACTTCATGAAATTCATCTTTATGACTACAATAAATAACCAAATAAATACATAAATTAAATAAAAAATAATAATAATTAAAAAAAAATTGGAAATTAAAAGTTTGGGTCGCTGAATTCTGCTCAGTGTCCGAATAACAGTCCTGTTTTTTCTCAAAAGTGCTGAATCACCCACCATTCCTCAGTCTGTCTTCAGGAAATGTTGAGTTCTTAGCACTGCTAAAGAAGGGGGTTGTCTAATAGGAGACTGTGGTCTGGAATTTCACATGTGAAGATGTGAAGCCACAAATCTGTATAGAGGATGAGATCTCCTTTAGAAAAAAGGATGACCTCATCCTTAAAATTCAGCAAATATCTGGCTTTATGTTTGGTGGTGAATCAAAATCTGAATGTGCATATGCAGTGTTTTGAGTATAGCAAAACATGTCCACTGAGATATTCTGTCCCTCAAAAAGTAAACATTACCATATTTAGTCTTGAAATGTTTCAAAATAATCCATTTCAATATTTGTCATTTTCTCAGCATTTGGTTTTTATTTCTTTCAGTTCAAATAGCTGCAGGGCCATTTAAAAATATCCATTTTATTTTATTTATTTTGTTTTGTTGTCTGTTTTTTAACAACATAATGGATCTAACAATTCTATCTTTCCACTGCTTGCTCCTCAAGGTCTTCTTCAGCCATCTCTTGAATATCTGAATCCAGGTAATAAAAAGTCCACAATTCCTCTTAATTTTGAAGTTCATCACTCTCACTGAGTAACTTAAGACAGAAAAATAATAGCTACAAGACTGTTTAGGAAACAGTAGAATAATATTCAATACGGATTGTTCCAGAATCTGTTAGATGTCAGTATTGTTCTGTAGAAATCCAATTGGAAGTAGATTTCTCTGGCTACAGCCAGAGCTTACAAGCAAGACAGCTCTTCAGCTGTGAAGTCTGGGGAAGCTAGCTGTTGTTGCTCAGCACCTCATCTATTAACAAGAGACTTTAAATTACGTACTCAGTGGAGCAGTAATCATTAGAACAGGCTCAAGATTCACGATACAGATTTAATTTCAGTGGAACCATTCCTAATGAGATTCTGTGTGATGCAGCGTATTTGAATTACATTCTTGGGGGTGGGTCAAAAGAAAGGTATAAGGAAAGGAGTAATGCTGTTTAAAAATATTCATTGATAGGCCTTTCAAAAATTCAAATTAAGTATGATATGTAGGCTGAGCAGCCTCATTTTTTTTTTTTTACAGTAACACAATGTATTTAACCTTTATATTTCTTTTGTGTATTTGATTTTCAACTGTCCGTATATTATAAAATGTCTTTTTCTTCTAAGCTTCAGACATTGTTGCTTAATACCCTGGGGAGTTCTCCAAGGTTATTAAATCCCTTGCTTTGTCACAAGTTACTAGATGGTACACTAACTCTCTCCTATATTTGGAAAGCTGCTATAATATTTCTAGTCCCCAGCAATGAAAAATGTGATTAGTACCTTAGGGAATACAAACAAAAACATTATCAAAGTACATTTTCCAATATTTAAGAAGGGAAGGCAAGCCTGGAAAAAAAAGCTGCATGTTCCTGAATGCTGTCTAATAACATTAACCTGAAATCACTTGATTTAATTGCCCTGTTAAGCAGTTTATTGCATTACTTATGGGATAATAGAATGAGTTCAACGTGGGTTCATTGCATTACCTTATAAACAATGTAGCACATCATTAAACAGGATGATAGAAATCAGCGTATTTTATAAGAAACAATTATGAATGCTCATGTAAAGCTGCTAATGTGAACAGTAGAAAGATCTCACTGTGGCAAGGAAAAAAAGGCCTTTGTGGGGATAAAAAGGCAGAGTAATGTCAAACTATAACTCCCCAGAATCAGATTAGAAGCACAGTTCTCCAAAATTGGTAGTTTCCCTGTAGTCTGATATGTTGCACTGAAATCTTCACCAAGTGGCGTACTGAAATCTCTTACTTGACTTACAGAAAATAATTCTAACCAAGTGTGTTAAAGGATGAGTAACCTGGATCTGTTCAGCCTGGGGAAAAGAAGATTGAGAAGGGGTCTGATAAATGTTTATAAGTATCTGAAGGGAGATGGGAGGCAAATGGATGAGGCCAGGCTCTTCTTGGTGATGTGTAGTGATAGGACAAAGAGTATTGGCCTAAAACTGGAAGCTTTGGAAGTTCCAAACTAACATGCAGAAGAACTTTGTTAGGATAAGGGCGATGGATAACTGGAACAGGCTGGCCTGAGAAGCTATAAAGTCTCCTTCTGTGGAGATATTCAAGGCCTGTCTGGACACCTACCTGTGCGGCCTATTGCAGTGAATATGCTTTAGCAGGGGGTTGGACTTTATGATATCTTGAGGTCCCTTCCAGCCCCTGCAATTCTGTGATGGCGTGTTCTGTTTTTAGTGCATGTAGCACATGTGTGTCTGATAGTCTCCTAGAAAAACTACAGTGATCTTTTTGTCCTGCTTGTCTAGAATAAATCAAATAGAAATGCTCAGGAGAGGCTGAAGAGAATGGGCAGATGCTCCAGACTACTTTGGAAGAAGCAGTGCCATGTTCTCAGAAGGAACTAACAGATGCAGAGAGAATAGTTGTAGCCTTTTGACATGGGAAATTATAGTCATGCTAACAAATGAAGGTTCCAGTTCTGTCTTCATCCCTCTAGAAATGAGACTAGAAGCAAATAGGGAAATGCCCTTCCAGAGAAAATTTATCCAAGTTCAGGAGATGGCAGCTGTCCCTGCTACAGTGCCTATCCTGCATTAGGAAGATTTCATGCTCCACCTTATTGGAAGTAACTGCTGCAATACGGCCTGTCTCACTGATGCTGTGTGCACTGGCATTTTCATGTACACTTGAGTTGGTTTTTAATTAATCAAAACAATTTTCAGAGTGGGGAACTGGTAGAAAATGATTAGCTCCATATACCTAACTCTTTCCTGCCTTGCAACTCAACTGAATAGTGCAGAGTTCTCACGGTTAGACTTTTTGTGCAGAGAAAAAGAAGAATTGGCTGTAAAAAAATGGTAACAGGGAGTTGTTTTTTTTTCATGGCTTGCAGTGGAAACACAGGCTGGATTCCTCCTAGTAAACCATAAATTTATTCCTTCAGAGCTAATAGGATCATGTAAAGAAATGGTAATGAAAATTCCTCCTAATTGAAAGTATTTGTGGGAAATTCTTAGGTGGGAGAAGCAAGATTCATTTAAAAACATCTGGCCAGAAATAGTTAAGTTGCCAATTAAAAGCTGTTCACTGAATTACCGTTTTTTAATGGGAGGACACGGAAACAAGACACCCTTCCTGTTATTAAAAAAAAGGTGTTAAAATATCTTTTGAATACTCACAAGAAACAAGGTTGCCAGATATTTTATTTTGCTTCAAAAGTCATGCCTCCTATTTATTTCATGGAAACGACAACAGTTACAAAGAACACAATGGCATTATTTGATAGAGCAAATTCTCAGCTACAAAATACTGTTTTGGAACACCATTAGCTGTGCATTTTTGTTAGAGATGGACAAGAGCCTACATGAGTCGTTGTGAAAATCTGCACCATCGGACATGGACCACCGTCACTCTCGCCACTGCTGAAACACACCACTCACCACCTCACTGTGCTCATGTCCACTCATTGGTCTCCTTGAACGTTCAGCAAATGTCAGATGTCAATGGTGACATTTTTTCTGCATGGAGGAATTCAGTGACAGCCTTACTATATGAATGTGACAAATAACAAATTCAAATGTTATTCTCATACCTTATTTTCATCAATATCAATTTCACTGATATACAGTTAAATAGCTAGAAAAGCCTTCCTGTTTCACTGTCATTAGGAGCATTACAAAAACTTCTGTCAGTCTCCCACACTTTACAGTCTACCCAGAATATGTTCTACTTCGGAAGAAAGTGTATGATCTTCAGAGGAGGCACTTTGCTGTCCTCTTTTACCACACAAAGTATGTTCTCCCAGTGAAAGAAGCATGTGGTGGTGTGACATGGGAAAATGGCAGACTGGTTTCATGATGTTGTTGGCTTTACAGCTGTAATCATTCCAGGGACAAATAATGCAGATAGCGGATCCAGAATCATGTTTTCATAACCATTTTTTGATTTTAGACCCCTCATGGAAGCCTATCACAGCATCTTGGACATCCTTCTCTTGTGTGCCTGGCAGTTTTGGACTGCTGAGTTTGGAAGGACCATTTGAATGGCACAGCACAGGATTGATGTGTGAAGAGAGCAGCCAAGATTAGCTGGGAGCAGCAAACAAAGAGCTGAGGATCTTCAGTATGCATTCTGATGTAAGAAAAAGATGCAACTAACTCACAGTCAGTGTCCTTTAAGTGTTTTTAAAACTTTTGACAAAATTCCATCAGATTTCACAGAGGTGCAAAGGTCTCGAAGTTATTAAGATCCTGCAAGGTTTATGACTATAGAAAACTGTATAGAAGAGAGAAGCTGTATTTAAAGCTTAGGTACAATCCAATCTGCTTGCCAGCAGCAGGCTGGCCAGTCATCTTGTTTACCATGTATTCCTTCCAGTGAGCACATGCGCTGCTCTGGTCAAGACAGAAAGGCTGAGACTTGTTCACATGGCAGGTTAAAAGAAGTGTGTATGGGTATGGGAAAATTTGGGGTTACTGTGTTGAAGGACCAATCCTTGAAGTTCAGAAAGAGAGCTTGATCTGCTGTAAGGGTGGAAGAGGAACATGAAATACTGACCAGATCCCAGTCACTTCTACTTTTTTTAAAGCATCTTCAGAGAAGCCTGTAACAAATAAAAGGTTCATTGTACAGAATCAAGCATCAGCTAACAGTATTTTTCTGACGATTGGGCATAATATGAACAACAAGTGTTGCCACATTGTAGATATTTTCTGGAAAACATCCTTTTTCATGGTGAGAAACACTCAGCCTTGTTTACAAAAGGCACAGTTTGTTGGCTATAAATGTTTATGAGTGTGTTGCGTGAGGCATCTGATTGGTTTCACTTACATTACCTGTACGACCATCCGATAACAGCTTTTATTTACTACTTCAATAACATAACCTTAAACAAGCATCCTGATCTCTTGTGATCAATTTGCCCTCTTTGTATCTCCCTCTGAGATTTATTCTCTGTACAGATTTATAGTTTTTGTTAGCCTCAGTTTCAAGAATCATCTATTCTGCTCCTGGGATCTACTCTCTTCTCTTGCAGTGGATGATAGAAGCAGTCTCTGACCCATCTATGATGTGATCCTATTAGTGTTCAAATAGAGCCATGCCTCTGTTTGGAAACTGGTAGCAACAGAGATAAATGGTGTTACTTCTGTTCCCATTTCTTCTTTTCTGTAAATGTAAAGAGTACATGAGGTCAGTTGATATACATTTTCAGTCTATTCTATGGCCTAAGTTTAAACATCAGAAAAAGGAATAATATACATGTGCAAATACTTAGGTTGCTCCAAAAGTGATGCTGTCTATCATTTCCATGGAAACTACAACTTTCAGAGTTGGTCTTGCACATACAGATGATCAACATATGCATGACATGTCCATCACTTCTCACTTTATCAAATTCTTTTAGACTATAATACACAATATATTTCTGCATAGCAGGCAGTTTGATATAGGATATATCATGTTTTTTTTTTCCTCACATTTACTGACACTAAAAATCCTGGCATTATGTTACCAAAATTTCACATTACTAGTTTTATTATATTTTCTTGATCATTAAAGACCTTATAAATCACTTTAAGAGAGTAGACATTACTGTGGTCACTGAACAGGCACATGTATCTTTGCCTCCTTCCATTCCTATGGGCGTTCAGTTTGAAAGCAGTCCTTTTGTGGAAAGGTCTTGTGAGCCAGGAGGCTTTCCCTTCCTTTCAGTCCCCTCCCCTCTAATAAGCAGTGCTCAGAAGAAAGGCAGTCCAACAAGGGCCCATGAAATAGCTGCTTTCACATCAGTTGAAATCCCTCAGAGAGTTCTCCTGTGAAAGCAATATCACACACATTGAAGGGAAAGCTTGGTCTCAAAGAAACTAATAGCAACATGCCCTTTACTAGAGTGGGGCAAAGATTTTACCACTTGTAGTTATACTTGAAACCTCTGTAGTGGTGCTTTTACAGCTCAGAAAGACTATTACTGTACTACATTTTTCTATTTATTTATAACAAGCTCATATTACTTGAAAAAAGAGTAGCATTAGTCCTAGCTTGTTTCTTTAAAGTCAGTGATCTTCAACTTTGTCAATGGGGAATGCTCTAGAAAGGTATGATATGCTCTCAGGGAGAGCAAATGTAGTAACAACGGGTTAAAACATAACAGCAGCACTTAGCATGAGCAACCCACATTGGTTTTGAAATTGTGCTTCATCCTTCCATTGCTTGGAAGGAAACAAGGAAAATAGTACATTTTTCCTTCTTAGTTATTCATTTTCTATTTTTAGAACACAATTTAATTACTAAAATCAGGCTTCCACTGTCTGGCTTTAGCCTCCGTATTGGGCTGAACATACTAAATAAAAATCTCAAAGCCTCTCAGCATTAAAAGACTAACACAATAGTAGGCTGTTAGAGCATCCAGAAATTAAACAATTGTAAATAGATGAAATTGGCATCAGACTGTACTTTTGCATTTTCATGAAAATCTGCTGGAGGATTTCAGAACTACATTCTGTGAGATCAGACTGTAAGAGCTGCCACACTGGGCCCAATAATTTTTCTACCTATGTCTTGTCTCAGTGGTCAGCAGTGGGCCCAAAAGAGAATAATACAAGTATATTTACCCACTAAACTGAAATGTTTGAAGTTGTCTTATCTGTTTGCCATATAATGAATCCATCACACTGCTTCTGAGCTGCCATTGTGTACAGCCTGGAATGGTAATTTAAAGCAGACTGCTGTGTTACACCTGGGTTACACTTCTCACAAGGGGCTCAGTGCAAAAATAATCAAGAACAGGGATGCCTTCAGCAGTGGTAGGCTGTAAACATCTCTGTCCTTCCAGTCTGCCTTTTCAGTGCACTAAAAACTGGGCAAACATATTGTGATCCTTCACTGACAGATGCCTTGCCAGCTTCTGGGAGCCACAGCCACCCTGGGGTAGGGCCTATAGATGGAGCTACAATCTGTCACTTCAAGCTTTTATCAACACAAAAGCACTGCTTACACATCTTGTAATAATTCAAAGGGTATGTCTGTGTAAGGTCCACCTGAATGTACTGAGGACTGAATGCCACTTTTTATCTTTTGAACAGATAGAGCTGTGTTAGCCCTGGGGAGGCAAGGCAAAGGGAAAAACTAATTGGAGTAAGATAGTGCCAAGAGTTTTCTCATTATTCTTTATGAGCAGAAATAGAATTATGCAATGTGTCCATGAACTAAAATCCAATGAATATTTTTCTGAAGAGCATCTTTCATCCAAACCCCACCTTTCCACATTTTACAGGAGACAAACTTGCTGTATTTCTATGGTATGTGCCAGCTAGCACAATTAAGGCCCCTTAGAAGCCTTAATGAATTAAGCTTTTTGCATTTCAGCATGAACAGGAAGATGACAGAGGAAAATTAGCATAGTTACATAAATGAAACACAGCCATGAATATTGCACCAGGCATTTTAGCAGGCAGCAGACGTGAAAAATGACATTTTTCACCGTTTAAGAGCTGATAGTCTGGATTCTGTATGAAAAAAGATAGGGATTTTCTCAAGGGCACTAAATAGAAAAAAATCTCTTGAGTATGTTAGATGATATGTTCGAAAAACTGTACTTAAAGCACAAACAGCAAAATGGAATATTAGTTGATATTTGGAGGTATAAGAGTAAAAACTCAGCCATCCACAGAAGAACAGTCAGTTGCTTTATCCAGTAGCTTACAAAAAACTGATGAATAAGCTTCATAATAGACAATATTTTTGAAGTTTCAAAGCTTTGTTGAAGGTTTGTGTGGGCTGATCTTTTGAGTTTATCAAGGTCCCTTTGAATTCTGTACAATGAATGTTTATATATTCACAAACATACATGAACATATTCACAGATACATATGTACATGTAAATACATATATATACAAAAACACATTAAAGAATGATAGGAAAGAGCTGCCTTGCCCCTCTGCATCAGACACCTTGGTCACAGAAAATGACTAGCAGATATAAACACATGTGGTCCCTGCCCACTGTTCTTGTTAAACCACTGTCATGCAGTGACTAGATAACCATGTGCATAAAACAAAGAATTAGCACAGACAAGCTTCAAATCCGCCATACAGCTGAGTAACTTGGTATTTTCTTGCCTTGTGGCAATGTAGTTGATCGAGAACCTCTGGAAAGAGATAGTTCCAAAGTTGTATGCAGGAAGAGGGCAACAAAGCTGTGAAGGGTCCGGAGCACAAGACTTATGGGGAACAGCTGAAGAAACTGAGATTTTTCAGTCTGGATGAGGCTTGGGGTTGACCTTCTCATTCTCTACGGGTGCCTTACAGAAGACTGTGACAAGTTTGGGGTCAGACTCCTCCCACAAAACAGTGATAAGATGAGAAGGAATGGCCTTAAGTTGTGCCAAGGGAGGTTCAGGTTATTATTAGTAAGAAATTCTTCATAGAAAGAGAGGTGAGGCATTGGAACGGGCTGCCCAGGAAGGAGGTGGAATCACAAGGCCCTGGCATTGTGGGGAAGGGTTGATGGTTGGACTGGATGATCTTCGTGGACTATTCCAACCTTAATAATTATCTGATTCTATGAACAGGACTATTCTCTGACTATTCAGTCTCAAACTAATCCTGTGATAGTTTGAAAGACTTTTTCGGTTTATTAGCAATAACACATGTGCAGCTTCATAAGCCTACATTAGCAGTTTTCCTGTTAGTTTACACTTAGCCCACTTTTTAAGTAACCTCTCCAGGAAGTGCATTTGTAGCAAAAAATACTTAAAAAATTACTTCAGATTAGAACAAAAACAGGCTTCTGTGGGAAAATTACGGTGCCAGTAGATGCCTCACCTCCACACTGCTGCAATGCTGGACAGTTTGTGACTGGATCTTATTAGATGATCAACTGGGGGTTGACATGATCTAATACTTCCCTGGAGTCTGACTCTCCAGGATCCTCAGGCATTTACTCCCTGAACCTTCAGATAGAAAGAAGAATTGTGTGCAGATTCAGAGAGGACACAATGGAAAATTGCCTTCAAATTCTAAAAAAGGAAATCCTTTGAAAATGTTGTTCCATGATAGATTTGTTATTATGTTTAACATACAGATGTTTTTTGGGGGAGAAAATCTACGTGTGACCTAAGTAATAAATATTTTTCTGGAAAGAAAATTTCATTTTCCAATTGTCTTTAGTTCCTTGCCATTCCTTAAATTTTCTGTGTAAGGTCAAGAGAAAGGCATCCTAAGAGACTAGAAAGTCTGAAAACTCCTGGGTTCTTGTGATAGGCCAAAAAATCTGCCTGAAAGTAATTGAGACACCTTGCAACATTGGTTGTGTGTGTCACTAAAAGTAGTTTTAGACATATAGAATTTCAGTTAAAGTATTTTTCAACCTGTGCTTATTGCTATTCTCATTACTGTAGTGAGAAGAACAATAACCCTATACATCCTTAGGTAAATTTAACAGTCCATTGTGATAAGACAAGAGGGAATGGTTTCAAACTAAAATAAGGGAAATTTAGACTGGATATAAAAAACTTATGTTTTTTAAGAGAATAGAAGTGGAACAGGTTGCCCAGACAGGCGGTGGATACCCTCTCTCCCTGGAGACACTTAGTGTCAGTCTGGAAAGGGCCGTGAGCAACATGGTGTAGCTGAAGATGTCCCTGTTCATTGAAGGGAGTTGGAATAGATGAACTTACAGGTCCCTTCCACAACAAATGATTCTATGATTCTGTGATAAATTTTCAATGATTCCTTAAGATACATTTGGTATCTGCCTGCTTCAGATCACAGATTCTATGTTTGAGGCCAATGGTGTCTTCTCATACTATGTATCCCCAGGTTTCTCCTTTGAAGATCTAGAACTCACTATTTTAATCTGGGTGCAGAGGTAGGGAGCATTTTGGCTTGGTTTCTTGGAGTTCCAGGATATACAGAGAAGGGTGCAAGGAGTGTGAAATTGGGTTATATTTTTCCCCACCCATGTGGAAATGCTCTGAAGATACCCATGTCCCTTCTGGATACTCTTCCAATAACCACATGTCATTTTGTCTGACTCATGAATTGAATCATACTTATCATTTACCTCTGATTTTTTTTAGTTATTTTCATACTTAAAATAAATGCAGTCTTCTATCCAAATGACTGCAAGATTCTTCAAGGAAAATGTGTAATTGAGCAAGTTGCGGACTTAACTGTGGCTTCAAATTACTTAATGTTCACTAATGTAGGCTTGAAGATTCAGGGGATCCTGAGCAAGCTGTACCGTGAGCAGTGACTATGTGATACATAATGACAGTTCCTGTGAATCAGAAAGCTGTACTGACAATGGATCCAAAATGTCAATAAGAACAGAAAATGGCTCAGAACCAGCCTAACTTTTAACAATCTCATTTTCAGGGCAAACAGAGCAGAATTGTGGCTGCTAGAAACCATTAAAAGTATTCCTAAAGACAGATAGGCTGGAGTAAATAGATGCATGTGATGCAGTCCCAGTTGTGACTGCCTTCCTTAATTTAATTCATTAGATGAATATTTACAGAGGTAACTTAACAGCTTTTCTGGGATACTTACTATTCAGGTACTGCCTTTTAATCAATAACAGTAAGAGGTAGATTTATCATTACGATGTGATTTCAAAAAAGCAAAACTTTCCTTAACTGAAGCAATCATAAAAAACAAACAAACAAACAAACAAAAAAAAAACGAAACAAAACAAATTAAAAAAATGTTTAAATGACTTAGGAGATGTGTTAGAATTGATCTTTTGAGATAGGAGAGAAAGTGGACTGTATTAATTCCACTATTAGTCCTTTATCTTTAGCAATCAATGCATACTGCATCTTTCCTTTGGCTAGAAAGGCTGGAGATACTGCTCTGCATCTGATTTACCCAGCAGCAATACTACCCTCAGCAGAGGGTATATGATGTCTACTAAGCTGGCATCAACAAAAACAGTAGGATGATCATTTGACGTTCATAGAATTTTCTGAAAACTATACCCTACAAATCATTGATGGACATGTTTCTTCCTCGGGTGCACATGTCTGTGGTACTGATTTTCTTCAGAAGAAGCTGTTCTAATATATTTAATTGCAAAATGCCACTTTCTTTCCTCTTTTTTTTTCCCTTTCTTTTTCTTTTTTTCCCATTTTTTCTCCCATTTAATATTGCAAGAACAATGTAAGAAAAGGAGGTTAAGAGGTGACTGGATCATGTTGATTAGTATCCACATAATGAGACAACTTCTAGCAGTGCAGGGCTCTTTAATCTGCCAGACAAAGGTGTGGTATGATTCAGTAGCTGAAAGTTGAAGATCTACAAATTTAAACTAAAAATATACTGTAGAAGTTTAGCACTGAAGATTAGTGTGACTTGCCTAGGATGTATTTTCCATCATCTGAAACCTTTGACCCAAGAAAAGCCTTTGAGCCATTCTAAGATATATACTTCAAATCAACCAGAAATTGCCTGGACCATTACAGGAATTAGCTAGCATAATACCATGGCCTGTATTAGGCAGAAGATTCATTTGGCTGCTTAGATTGCCCTCAAGCTCTTAATCATCAGGGGTTGCATTCATTGACTGTTTCCATTGTTGTGGCTATACAGTAGTAATCATAGAAACAGAATGGCCTAGTTTGAAGAGACCCGTGTAAGTCATGTGGTCCAACCCTCCTACTCAAGAAGGGGCATCTAGAGACAGTTGCTAATTTGTTAATTAATAGGACCTAAATATTAAATTGAAATGTCCCATTCCTCAAATATCTGCTGGAGTTCTAGCACTGCAATCAGACAGGTGAAACAAGAAGCCTACCCAGAGCAGATAAATACTTTGCCTAGATCAGTAACTCAATTTTCATGCATTCTGATTTGGTAAGAGCAAAAAAGACCATTTCTGCTATTTTCCCTTATTCTTATAACTTTATTTTTGCATTAGAATTGCCTGACGTCAATAATTGTCTATGAATGTGGAAGACCTCAACTGACTTGAAAGGTGGGCCCAGGTGAATCTAGTGAGGTTCAGCACAGCAAAGTTTAAAATTTTGCATTTGGGCCGGAGGAATCCCAGGCATCTGTACAGACTGGAAGGAGCAGTCCTTGAGAGTTGTTGACGAGTAGCCCTGCAGAGAAGGACCTGGGGGTCCTGATGGATGAAAAACTTAACATGAGCCAGCAGTGTGCTCTTGCAGCTCAGAAAGCAAATGGTGTCCTGGGCTCCATCATGAGAGGGGTGGCCAGCAAGGACAGGGAGGTGATTGTCCCTCTCTACTCTGCCCTTGTGAAGCCCCATCTGGAGTACTGTGTCCAGGTCATTTTATTTCATTTCATGTTTTCTTCATGGTTTTTATCACCCAGTTCCTTCATTGTATTCTTCCTGGCCATTAAAATAAATCAATCAATAACTCTGTGTATTTGTAGAATCATAAAATCACCAAGGTTGGAAAAGACCTCCAAGGTCACCCATTCCAACTGTCTACCTGTCACAAATGTTTTCCACTAATCCATGTCCCTTAATACAACATCTAAATGTTTCTTGAACACCTCCAGGGATGGTGATTCTACCACCTCCTTATGAAGATTAAGGAAATTCTTGAGTTCTTCTGGCTTACTGGATTACTCTGCAGAAGAGGATAAAATGGTAACATATTTGCAGTTACTATTTATGGGATTTTCTGAAAAAAACGTAATAATTTCTTCACAAATACTTTTCACTGAACTTCAAACTGTCTATGGACCTTTTCTGAAGACAAAACATGAGTGTTGTTTTTTTTGCTGATTAAAGACTTTTGCTAAAATCTGTATAGTCTAGGTCTCTCTACAGGTAGAGATCATCATTGTCATCCTTATGCAAAAAGTATAATCACCATCGTGTTCTAGACACATTTTAGCTTTGAAGCTCTATAAGCTGAACACATAGAGCAGGCATACCATGATGGAGATATCTGGTGAGAGATGAGTGGAGAGTTTTGGGAACTGTGGACACCTCCATTGTCAGTGTCCAGTGAAACACAAATTTCTGTGCACTTGGCACTAAATGATGACTCAAACATACAGCACTCCCACTGAGATGGAGGCTCTGTTCAGACTTTTCTTACAACAGATATTCAAAATGTTAAGGCTATCAGAGTGAGAATTACCAATTGCAAGCTCCACTTGCAGTTAATGAGAGGACAAATTAGTGCAGAAACCTAATTAAGCTGCTCAGTCATAGCCTCCAGAGGACAGCATTTCTTTTCCATTGACTACAATGGACTAGGGAAGACATGAGGCCAGACAACCTTCCTGGCTTCCTCTCTCCACCTTGAGAAAGGAGAGTGACTAAAACCTCCATTCTTCACCTTTCATTACTGCTGTCTTTTGGGCCTTCTACGTAACACTGAGACAACGTTTTTAACACAGGTCCTATTCAGATAACCTACAACAGGTTTCTGCCTTATGCTTCCATATATATTATAACCCTTCTCTTGACTCCATCAGCAGAGTAGATTATTTCAATTATTCACTGCTATTGTGATAGTAAACTCCATTGTAGGCTTTACAGCTTAATAGAGCAAATAATACGTGATTTGACTTAAATATGGGCTATTTATCTGCATTTGTTTCTGGTAAGAATCATCTCAGTTTCAACAAGAAAAAATTATCGGCAACCTAGTCATGGGGATCTCTGCAAAGTCAATGGGTGATAAAATAAGGCATCTACAAAACACAAGAAAAGTGAGTTTACTAGTAGGTAAGATAGGTGGCTTTAGTTCACAGAATGAATTGTCCTCTATAGGTTTTGAAGATTAGATGGACATTATGTGCCTTTATAACACTTACCATGGGAGGCCCTAATTTCACTTTTGGCCCTTAGATGTATTATGTAACAACAACTACCGTAAATCCAACAGTAATACGTTAGACTGCAGTGTATATACGGTAATTAAAAATGCATTTGAATCTATCTATGCTACTTCTTCTTGAGTCCTGTTATGTACTATGATGCAGCAATACTTTGACTTAGTTCTTGGTGTCTACCACTTTAAAAACATTGCATGCCATACTGTAATCTTAGAAAGAGTTGTGAATCTCAGGTTATAAATAAGGCATTTGTAGAAATAGTAAAGTTTCAACACTGTGATTCTTTTACAAGTAGTTCTATCACAAGAAATAGACTTGAATCCAGAAATCGAGTAAGCTTTTATGCTGGAGAAACTTATTCAAGTCAGTCACAACTGCATGAATAGGAATGTGTTCAGAATGAATGCGTATTTTTTTTCCTTTCTTTTTTATTTCTCTTTTTTCTTTTCCCCTCTTTTTATTTTTTCTTAAATAATGCATTTCACCAGTGGAGTAAGCGTATGTCTTCTAGCTAATAATCCAAAACAAAAGAGAAAAAGGGAGAAACAGTAATGGAATCACAGAATCCTTAGAATTCTAAAGGACCTTTAGAGATCATCTAGTCCAACTCCCCTGCAATGAACAGGGACATCTAAGCCAGTTCAGGTTGCTCAGGGCCTGGTCCAGCCTAGCCTTGAAAGTCTCCATGGATGGGGCATCTACAACATCTCTGGGCAACCTGTTCCTATGTGTCATCACTCTCACTGTAAAAGACCTTTTCCATATAATTTACCTAAATCATAAAATCATTAAGGTTGGAAAAGTCCACTAAGATCATCTAGTCCAGCCGTCAGCCCATCCTCATCATGCCCACTGAACTGTGTACCTCATTGCCACATCTACACTTTTCTTGTACATCTCCAGGGACTGTGACTCTACCACTTCCCTGAGCAGCCTGTTTCAAAGCATCACCACTCCTTCTGGGAAGAAATTTTCCCTAATATCTAACCTGTTCATGTTGCCTTAGCTTGAGGAAATTTTCCCTTCTCCCATCAGCATAAACCTTGCTAAAATGTCTGTCTCCTTTAGATACTGAAAGGCTGCTCTCAGGTCACCTCACAACCTTCTCTTCTCCAGGCTGAACAGCCCCAGCTCTCTCAGCCTGTCCTCATAGGAGAGATGTTCCACCCCTTGGATCATTTCTGTGGCCCTCCTTTGAACGCGCTCCAACAGCTCCATGTCTCTCCTGCACTGAGGACTCCACATGAGGACGCAGTACTACAGATGAGGCCTCACCAGCACAGAGGAGAGGGGCAGGATCACCTCCCTCACCCTGCTGGCTGTGCTGCTTTGGATGCAGCGCAAGATATAGTTGGTTTTCCAGGCTGTGAGTTCACATTGCTGGCTCATGCTCAGCTTCATATCCACCAACATTCCCAGATCTTTTTCAGCAGAGCTGCACTCAATTTTTTCATCTCCCAACTTGTATTTGTAGTGGATGTTGCCTTGATCCAGATGCAACACTTTGCATTTGGATTTGTTGAACCTCATGAGGTTCACCTGGGTCCATTGCTCAGGTGGGGGTAGGGGAAGCAAATTCAGAATGTCCAGAAAAATACTGAGGAATTTAGTTGAAAAAATTTACTTCTGTATGGATAGCAATATATATACATATGTATATATGCATACATAAATATATATATACATATATATATAGAAAGCAATGAAATGCTTAGATTTTCATTATGTTTTAATAATCAGCTTCATATATGAGTCTTGTCAAGTTTAACATGGATATAAAGACTTCATCTGGTGAAGTTATGCTACTTTACAGCAAAAAAGAATAACAAAAAGGAAGAGTATTTCACCCACTGGTGTGTATCCTGAAGCCCCTCAAGTCTGCATTGCAAAGTTGCTCAAAAACATGTTCATAAGCTTCTTTATGAAACACCTGCTGTCAACAGAAGGTGTATGGATCCTTGAAAATTGCCTATTACCTGGAAGTATAGTTCCACGGGTACACTTTAACTTACAGTTTGTACAGTGATTATTTGATCTCCCAGTTGGGCTAGTCACTGAAACAAGAGTAAGATAAAAATAGGTCCCTGATTGTTTTGCAGTTTAAGGAGTCTTCATATTGAAACACAAAACTTAACACAAGTAAACAGGAGTTTGGACATTGTCACAGTTCTTTATCATTTTCACACAATTTCATAAAAATTTCTTGAGAGAAAAAAAATTTGTTAATATCTGACATTGAAAGAGCTCGAATCTTTGCCCTTTTTTTCTCCAGTTACTTTTTATTTTGTTAAACACAGAATTAATTTCATAAAATCTGTCTCAAATGTAGAGTTGCCTGCTGGTATAAACATGAAAAACTTACAACAGCAATTTGTATCATCTTTAAAACTAAAATCTGATGCTGTCTACAAAATCCTATTGACTGCTTCTTAGATGAGATTTACAGATGGCAGCATATTAGTTTAGAAAATAAGAAATCTTAGTCATTTTATGGTAGCAGATCTGTGAAAGAGCTAAAGGTATCTTCATCTAGAAATGCAACTTGTTATATTCCTCTACTTCCATTTTATTTCTCTGGGAAATATTACCAAGGAATAACAAATATAAGATGATGGTAGC
>PPHD01012863.1:3319-17727 GCA_002909625.1 Bambusicola thoracicus | reverse complement strand
AGGGAAGGGATGCGGCATATTCTGAGAAGGGGCCGCCGCGAACTCTCTCCCCTCCCGTAGCCATAGGAGTGCGAGCCCGCTTTGCCCTTCTCCATAAGTTGGCCCTGAGCCTGCAGGGAAACGAGCCTGGTGCTCTCTTAGCGAGTGATGGAGGATTAGGAAACGCTCATTAATAGCGAGGAAGGTGCAAAAAGTTTTTTTTTCTCTCTCTCTCACCCGTGTGTGTGTCTTCCATCCCTGCTTGCCTGCAACTGATAGTTGGTGAGGGAGTTGTATAGCAATTCCTGTTCAACCCTGCGTCCTCTGACAGCCCGGCACTCTGGGGCATCTGCATGCCTTAGCTGAGAAAAGGCACAAGGACACTTGCTGTGCAAAAATGTTGGATACGGGGATGCAGACGACAGAGCTGGGGGGAAAGCCTTCTAAATTTGTTTTTTCCACCCCTTTCTTCCCTGGCCTCTGTTGTTTCCAGATTTTTTTCACGTGACAATTTTATTGTAAAAGCTTCCGGAATATTTTTTTCCCCAAATCTGTGCAGATTTCTTGGCGTTTCATTTCTACCTCCTTCTCCTCTTTCTCAGATTTCTTTAGAAACAACACAAAAATGACACAAGGTGTAGTGTGATATTAGATTAACTCTATCGCCCTTGGGCGACCTTTCTGCAGCTTGTGGTAGTCCATTTGCTGCATTTCCCAGTGAGTGTAGGGAAAAAAACAGGGGCTTTCGTCCCTGCTGTTCCTCTGTGGCCTACCTCTAGTAGATTTTTGGGACCTACAAGAGTGAAACAATATTTCCAAGTTCTTACAACAGTTATTGTTTCAGATGTTTGCTTAATATTCAAGGAGTGCTTCGTTAAAAAAGATTGCTTCGAGCTATGCATCTCTGCTCATTTTCGTAGGCTCTCCTTGGCTTATTACTTCGTACTTCCAATTTGGAGGTAATGCAACAATTTCCCCCTAGAATTTAAACTCTGTTTAAAAGGCCAAGGGAAGAAATGTGTGCATAAATAGGTACTCCGTCCATGACCAGCCTGAAACATGTCTAGTCATTTTACACTGGTGCTTCTTGCTTTCATTCTGCCCTGTGGTTTTTTTTTTTTTTTTTTCCAGCATTGCTGCCTTTACACTTCTGCTCAGTTTTTACTGTATCATTCTGTGACATTGCATGTTGTTGTGTTTGGTGATCTAAAAATAATTTTGACTCATGGATTTCTCAGGAGATGCTGTGGCACATATTTAAGACAGTCTTTTCTAGAGTACTTTTAACACAGAACGTGAAGGCCCTTTAATGACTTTGTAGACGTAAAAGTTCGTCTGCAATGGCCATCATATTATTTTGTGAGAATTTGGTGAACAGTAAATATGTGAGGAATTGGTTCTTATATGGTAGATGCGGATTGTGAAAACATCTTTTTAACACTGCACATCCTGCTTTATTCTAGCTAATAAACCCGTTTAAGGGACCGAAGCATTACATTTTACTTAGGAAGCATGAGACCCGATTTTAGTTTTCTGTGCTCTGTAGATACAGCACAATTCTGTTAATCTCCAGTGGAACTACTTTTGATATGAATAAGAGTGAGAAGAGCACGAGACACCCGATTTCCAGTAATTTATCCCCATGTATTTCCCACATGCCTGTTGAGACCACTCCTCCATTTATCTCCTATGCCTTCCTCTCGACTGGAGTGGATCTGGCAAGCTTAGGCAAGGCATCCACTGACTCAGGGGCTGCCTAAAGTCCCATATGTGGGCTATGTTCTCTGGGGTTTGGTAAGAACCACATGGTTCAGGCGGACACATGGCCCTGTGGTGGTGCAGAGGGCCGGCTGCTGAGCTGGAAGGACGTGAGGGGCAACAGGGTGTCCCCTTGGCTCTGAGAGCTGGGAGAGAGATGGAGTACTGCTGGTCGGAATGACAGACCCACGATCCCATGTGCCCATACTGCCCGTGCATGGAACTTCGCTTCTGTAGTGGCCCACATGCAAACCGCAGGTTAAAGTCCAATGAGCCCACTCCTCCCGGTCCAAGTGTAACTGTATTTTTGCTTGGATCTGCATCCAAACATGCAGAAATCAGCAGAAAGACTTCTAGAGCACTTCTGCATCAGCCATGTGAAGCCCAGCTGCTGCAACTCAGTGTGGGAGGGCATAGGAGTATTTCTGCCTGGTGCTTTTCTTAGTCATCTTCCTCACTCTTTCTCTTCCTTGTTGTTTTGCAAGTTTTCTCACTCTGAGGAATAAGAGACAGATTTTGAAAATGCTCTGCCTCTAGTAAGGTTTTGGATCTGTTGGTTGGGATGCTGACATGGGCTGGTCTTGATCTAGAAAGCATATGCCAGTGATAAATCTGCTCATCAAAACGGAGCTCAGTTGTAATACTTGTTTGGTAGTACTGATACTACTGGAGATAAATGGAACTCCAGAGTGAGGGCCTGTATTAAAACTGTGATATCAGTCACTGAGGCTCATGCTAAAAGCTGAGGAACGAGAGTGGTGAGAGCAAAACAAGTGCATGAGCGTTGTTAAATCCAGGCACTACAGCAGATAAGTAGTCCTTACTGAGATCACTTGAGCAAGAATGTTAATAGGGCAGTAAATTATTAACATAAAAAATGTTCAAGACTTTTTGCAGAAGGACCAGTCTGATACTGTCTCATTAAGAAACGTGTATTGTTAGTATATGTCAGCATGTGTGGCGGTTCATAGATCTTGATTTCAAAGAGACTTCTTGTGCTGTTAGTGTATTCCTGGCCTAGTTTCTGGTATCAAGTCATTAATATGTTGACTTATGATTATTCAGGTAAATGGAATTTGAAATTAATTGGTGTGTGTCAGGAAATGCTGCTTGCCAGCAAAATAGTAGGTGACTTCTTAGCGCCTGCCTAATAAAAGAGAGGTGATTGTGTATTGCGTACGTTTCAAAACCACAAAGTAAATTACTAATGCAGTTATATAAAGCACTCTAGAATTGTTAATAAATAAGACAGGATAAGTAATTTATAGAGTAAATTATTTAATAAGTCACGTGAGCTTGTGCTAAAAAAAGGCATATTGAAATTCATCTAAAGCTCAGTGCTATTGGTATTTTGGGTCTCTTTCATTTTAGATTTCTAGACTGTTGTAGATTAAATATAATGTAAGGTTATCTACAAGGTTTCTTAGCCCCTAGCCTTTTCTTCCTCCAAAGTACTGTTGGCTCTGCAGTGTTGGCTGGATTGAAAAGCTCTTTCTGATGTCTTGGAGTTATATAGTAAAGTACGAGGTATCAGGCTACAAATTATTAAAGGGATTTTGGAGAGTGGAGATATAATAGCTCATTTTAGGAATTTGTCACTTTTTTCCCATCTTTCTTTAAAGGTTTAGGTGATGGGTTAGGCTAAGTTTAAAGTAAGCATTATGAAAATTGGTTTTTTAATTTCAAGACTCTGAAAACATTTAAAAGATTGCAAATCAAAAGGTTTTGTATATGCTGGGTGTTTTTACTTGCAGGTCGCTTTCTCTATGGCATATTTCATTCCTTATCCTTCAGTTGGTAAGGAGTGATGGGGCTTCTGGTGGCTGGCAGAGGCTCTCTCCTGCAGGCTGAGGCGAGGTAGGTGGGTGCAGCATCCATCAGGAGGTGCTCAGCCTTGTGTAGGAGTGGGCTGGCAAAACACTGCCTCTTGTTCTGTGTCTTTGGTCACTCGAGTTTTAAGAGATGTTTGAGATTTATACATGAAAATGAAGGCCATTTCTTTGGATTCAAGACTTCACTCTTGAATATGCTGTCTTCAAGAAGCTTGCATTTCCTTTCCTACTAACGGGAAAGCAGAGGGCTGGGCAGTCCAGCCTGAGATATGGTTAGGATGGCATTTCCTGGATTTTTTAGATTTTTATTTTGTTTTGTTTTATTTAATGCTGAGAGTAAAACGTGGGGGCAGCCATGTAGCAAGATTCTAGATCTCAAATAATGATAAAATAAAAACTTCCATATAAATAAACAAGAGTCTTATCTCTACATTTTGGATTTTGTTGTCAAGTAAGGGGCAAAAATTTTGTTCTTTCTCGACTGCGCTTCTATCTCTTCCCTGTTTGTCATCCCTCACTGCAGCAGTGTCTAACAACGCATCGATGACGGTGGCTAGCAGAATCTCCCTGCCCAAGCTGGATTTGTGTAGCAGGTAATGAAGAGTTACAAGTGATGAAAAATGGAGCAGGGAACTCTAAAAACCCTCTCAGTACTTACTGATGTTAAAAGTGTATTTAGCTAGTTACATCTCAAAAGCCTCTCTTTGAAAGCTGTCTTTTAAAAGGGGGAGCACTTTTTTTTTTAATTAATTCACATTTATGTACATTTCAAATGGAGAAACGTTTGAAAGCCATATGCCTGCGCTGCTCTGTTACTGCACACTGTGTTTGCTAAGATCTTTTTATACAAGCGTATGTAGGCACAGAGGTGCTGTTGAAATCAAATATATTGGGCATGCACTTTAATTCTACTTTGGATAGTGAGCCTGTATTTTCAGAAACCACATAAAGCAAACCAAGCTTAAGCTCCACTGAAATATGTATATGGAGATACTGTTTCTTACAGAGCTTCTATTAACATAACATTGAAGAACAATAATGGGCTTACAGGAGAGAGGCCATGTCATGGAGATTCCATTGTGAATATGCAATTTTTAAAAATTTTCCTGGAAGAACATGACCTGCATTGAATGTTGATTATCAGCAAAAGTTATAGCTGGAACTATTAACTATATTTCATACCATTTCATCTGTTCTTGTTTCTGGGTTAGGTAGTCACTGTTACGATGTATTCTTGAAGATCCAATTTCAGGTCAATATTTTTTGGTTCTCAGACAGGGCTTCAAGAAATTCAGCTTTTTGCAGAGCTAAGAGAAAGTAGAGCAAGGAAACACAAGGCACAAGGTATTTGGGAGTCATTTTAATCTCTAAATGATGTGACTTCAACCAGCCTGAACTGATCCTATTCCAGCAAGGTCCTCTGACCTGATGCCTTCTGGGCAGAGTAGAGGACGGAAAGAAAGGATGGCAGTGACTTTGTTTCAGGTGTTTTCCTACCCGCTTTACCTTTAGGACAGAGGGGACTTATTACTGCCTTACTTGATGTATGCTTCTCTGGGGCTTTTCTTGGCTTCCCAGCATTTTCCTCCTCTCTGAAGACTACATATGTTGAATCAATAGGACGTCAAGACTGAATGTTTTAGAAGGATGCTTTTCAAATTTTCACTGATTCTTTACTGAAACAAATCTGCACAGTACTTCCGTGTGCAAACTAGTGCTATCTACAGTCACTACAGAAGCGTGTGCTGGATCCAAAGAGAATACGTGGCCCACTGTCTAAGTCCACCTGATGTTTGAATAAAGGAATAATGCATTAATCAAAGTTAGTCCATTGCAGAAACAGAAAACCACCGAAAGGACAATACTCCTGGGCTTCTGTAGGAGCTCTGCCTGGGCCCAGGCGAGTTCACCATTTTTCCTCATGGTTTGACATCTGAGCCAAAAGAAATCTTCCAGTTCTAGATTTGTTGACTTATTTTTACTTCTTTTTTTTCTGAACCTACATATAAAAATAATTAGGGCCATATTCAGCAGATATCCAGTGCAGTGCGTATTACACAATCAGATGCTGTATCCCATTTGAAGTGTGTATAGGATGTGACTTTTCCCATTCTTTTGCAACAACTGTCTGATTTTCTAAATGCCAGACAGCACAGCAAGCGTATGCGGATAAATCAAGTGCACATACTGGGCATGTCAAACTGACGGGCATGCACTGAGAGACTTCACAGCATGTGCCGCGAGTGTCATGCACTGGACTTGCTCAGCATGTCTGGGAACGTCCCAGGCCTCAGCATTTAAAATCTGGCAACTCCTCGCAGACTGCAGTGAAGGTCCTTAATGCAGCTGGCCACTCTCCTGCCAGCAGTGGAGAGCCCGCTTCTTCCAGGAAGTGATTCAGGAGGCCAAATTAGATTCCTGCTGTGAATTACCTGAAGGCGTCCCCTGCCTCCACTCCCTGCAGAGAACCTGGGGGACTTGGTTCAGCGAGGAGAGCGGAAAAGTGCAACTACTCCCTCAGTGAGCAGCATCAAGCTGAGGAGTGAGATGTCTGCGTGGCCCCAGCAAACCTCTTCCATGGAGCATGCTGGGCCTGCACAGCTTGAAGCAGAATGCGGGTCTGAACCTGGGTCTTGCATGTCAGCATTGTAACTACTGTCCTGTATGGCATACAGATGTGGATTTGCCTCAGTTCTTCCTGTCTGAGTTGCATTACTTGATGTGGAGCATTTGAATGTGCTTTTGGGCCAGAGAGCAGGACAGTCTGTTTAACTAAACGACCACAGTGCTTGTTTGTGCAGCAAGGAAGGCTGTGTCCTGTTCCTGCTCCACAGAGCATTCGGCTACAGCAGAAAGGGGAACAGCATGAACAGGTAGGACTGAGGCTGCCCTCTCTCAGGTTGCCTTATGGTATGCTGTCCTTTCAGAGACTTCCCTTAGGAAGAGGTAAGAATTTAACCCAGTGCTCTGGACCATAGTGGACAGCTATATCCATCATTTCTTCCCAGCCAGTAGCCTTCTACCTCACACAGACAGGCTTTTGATCTTTTTTAAATCATTGGAACCTATTTGGTGATTATGGGTCGAGTTAGGGAGGGTGAAGTTCCATTTTATTTTGTATAGGCAAGTGAACAGGCTATTGCTTATTCATCTCCTGTTTTGTCCTCCAGACTCACATCTACCTTATTTCTAAAAAAACAGTTTTTGAACGCTTTATGTGTACAGCTCACCTGACGAACGCACTACTCTCCTGCTGGGAGCAGTTCTATGGACTTCAGTGGGACCAACTAGTGAACTTAGGCATACAGTGAAGTACTTTACTCATACAATTTAAAGTGGAAGGAATGTAAATATCTTTTGAATACAGTGTATTGCACACATATTTACACGTGTACACAAAACTTTAAACTTTTCAAGTTAGATTCAAACATATTTACAAACATTTTGAATTGGCACAAGTTTGCACATGACTTTAAGGCACCCAACTAGAAAGAAATATTAAGGCTGGATGCTACTTCTGCAGGCTTTTTTGTTTCTTTTGTTTTTATTTTTTGTTTTTCCTTCAGTTTTAGAAATCACTGCAGTTACTGCAGTGTGTTTGTGTGCAGTGGCTGCCTTGTTGCCTGGAGCCTGTGTTGTTTGGCGGACGTGGACTTAGGTGGCTCAGCTGCAGAAATATATACCACTTGTCCTGGAAGTGAGAGTAGGTGGAAGAAAGATTGTTTTGATCTTCCCTGCCTTGAACACTTCTCCCAGACCTCCATGGCATTCTGTCTGCAAGGAGACAGGGTACTCAATCCGTCTGTTGGCTTGGTCTGGCTATATGGACAGAATTAGTCTGCTGTAGAATACTTCTGTCTTTTGTTATGACTTAAAATGAACAGTTCAGCTTGAAGTGGTTTTTCTTTTCACAGGGGTTATTTGAAGTGAAAGACTTAGGAGATAAGAGTTCTAAAAAGTTGGGGATATCACAAAAATGTCTGCTTGTCACCTGCTTGAGTAATTGCAGGTCAAAACTTCATCCATCCTGGAAAAGGGATGTACTCCAAGGGTATGTAAACTGCAGGAGTGCTGAAAGGTGTGTGCAGCAATGTGGTGTGGTTGCAAGAGCCTTAAGGACAAACTGCTGACAGATGAGAAAGATGAGAAAAATGTTGATCTACTCGCAAGCAGTGGCAGGGACAAAATCTGTAAAGATAAAGAGAGGATGCTGTGAAAGTAGTGGTGGATAACAAGAAGGTGAGTTTGCAGAAATATTGAAAAAGTTGGAGGAAAACTGTAGAAGACCAGCCTTTCAACATTACCTTGTGAAAGAGGCATATGAAGAGCAAGAGTGTAGTCTGAAGGGAAAACAGCAGAGAAGCTGGTCAAAGACTAGAAATAATGTCAAAATGGAAAACTGACATTTAGAAAAGAGTAGATTTTGCTGAAGTATAACAGTGAAGTATAACAGTAAATGAATGCAGTGTTAAGTCAGATTGATCTCGCTTTAGAAAAGGCAGTATGTATAGGTCAAGCAATGGAATAAACAGAAATACAAATAGAAACCTGAAGGGAAGACACAGAACACTGGTTTGCATGTATCACTGCATGGGAGGATTTCCCAGATGTCAAACTGACCAAGTAAGAAGCAGAAAGTTACAGAAAAAGAGGCTGTAACATAGCAGTCAGCACTAGTATTAGAAATACTATGGATCCTGACACATGTTCAGAAAGTGTAACAAACATATCATTATGCTAATATAAGCAGTGCAAGTAAGAAACTACTTGCATTCAGTAAAGAATAGGATTCTTAAAGTGAAGAGAAAGTGCTATTTTTAGGAAGAAGTTCTAAATTCAAAATATTGGCCAATTAAAATATAAGAGAAATACAGGACAGAGAAAGCAGTAGAAATAAGTATGATAAGAGAAAGAGGAGGCCGTAGATGTGGAAGAGCAAAAAGTCTGCCTGGAAGGCGTTAGCAAAGTACTTATAATGCTGTTTAAACCTTCTCTGAAAAAATGCTGTGGTTAAGTGTAAATAATAAGATTGGTACTGACATACATTAGGTGGCAACATGCTCTGAGCCTAGAGGAGAAAGCATGAAGTGTTCTGCAATATTTTGGTAACATAATATGAAGATATATTTGTGTATATCTTCCATTAAAAGACAATGTAAAGCTTGGAGAAGACAGACCTGCGTTGAGGTCTACCCAGGATGTTTCACAGGTCCTGGAAAGGAGACTAGGAAATGAATTGTGAACCACAGCAGCAGATGGTACCATTTGAAGACTGGTAAAATATCTACCAGTTGGGTTCTCTGTTTAGTAATTGCAGAGAAAAATGGTAGAGATTATGACCATGTGTAGACTTTCAAGACTTAAATAAATACAGAGGAAGGACTACTTCTGATAGCTTATGGAAAAGAGAATATTATCTAAGATGTCAGCAGTCAAATTATTTAGCAAATTTGATGTATTGAGAGGATATACTTAGATTTTCCTGAATGGGTGCCCTCATGTTCTGTAGTTTCACTTCATCATCTGAAAGTACCACCTTTTGATCTGTATTTGGCAGGAAGTTGTATTGCACACAGTGAGTGGTGAAGTGGAAAGTATAGCAGGTATTCTTGCTCAGAATATCATGAACATAGTATTTGACATTCCAAGATCTGGTAATTTAAAACCAAATAACATGAAGTATGGATTTCAACTAGTGGAAATAAATGTAGGAGGCGGAGTGACCTCAGGGGGAGTTTCAGAGGGAATGTTTCATGTTGGGTTACAAAGGCTGCTCCAAAAGAAGTGCCTCCCATTTTATTATGTTGACCCACAACATTAGCGGTTGATGTTGGTGGTATGGCAGTAGAGGTTGAACCTTCCTACCAGTATTCCCTTACCTTCTGTTGCCACGTGACAGATGACAGCAGAGGGGCAGTCTGACAGAATGGTGCCTGATGCGGGAGTGTGTATGAAGCAAAACTGTGTCATTGAATTCCTCCATGTGGAAAAAATTTCTCCTGCTAACATTCATTGATGCTTATTGAACAATGATGGAGACCCAACAGTGGGTGTGAACACAGTTAGGCACTAGGTGTTGAGTTTCAGCAGTGGCGACAGTGACAGTGGGTTACCTCCAGTTGTGCAGATTTTTATGAGCACACTGTGCGGACCAGTGGTGGTGACTATGTTGAAAAACAGCATTTTTTAGCTGAGAATTTGTACTATCAGTGTTATCGTGCTCTTTGTAGCTTTTGTAGTTTCTATGGAAATAAGTAGGAGGCATTACTTACAGAGCAACCTCTGTAAAAAGACTCACACGATGCTGAACATCTTAAAACTTGAAAATAGGAAAAGCACTCAAACTGCTGTGAAGCAGGCTGATTTATGTCAACAAGCGTTAATCTAACTGAAGGATGGGCAGCTCACTTCAGACTTCCATTCCACAAAGTCACTACCTGAGCTTCGTGCCTGGGAAGAAAAGAATTCAAAGGTTTTGACATCAACTGAGATGCTTTAATGTTTTGACTCACTGAGAGAACTGAAGCCATCTGAAGGATGGTTAGAAGCAATCTTGTTTCGGAACTGATATTTTTCCATTCTCATTTGCATCCAGGCCAGTAACAGCTGCAGAGGTAGTGTATACAAGTGCTGAAAAAGAGAGCAATTGTGTTACTATCCTTTGAAAAGTCAGTACAATAGGCGATTTTGTAGGAGAAAAAAATGTCACATATTTGTTTGTATTTATATGTTCCTTCAAGATGATATTTCATAGAAGCAAGCCAAATTACAGAAAGATAAAAAAAATGTTTACTCTTCTGTGTGTTCACTGTGAAGAACTAATAAAGAGCCACATTCACCACTCTTCTTTTGTGTTTATATAATGTGTTATTTTTAGTGTATGTGTTATAAAGGACCTGGTACAGTAGTGTTAGTTTCTTCTTGACAGTCTGCAGAGACAATTTCATGCACAGTTGGTGAAATGCACTTTCTAGATAAGTATAAAGTCAGTGATTAAGATATACCTTTTTGATTTAATAGTTTGTTGTCTGTCCAGCTGATACCTCTTTCTGAATATATCAAGGAATATCAGCATTTCCAAAATGTCTTTGCTAAAGAAAAGCTAGACCATAGCTGTCAACAGACCTCTGGAGAAATGTCAAAAGTTGATGTCTTGGTGAAATCTCAGCTGTATGAATTTCATGGAGCTCAGCAGGGAGGACGTACTCTGAATGGTGATCCTAATGGAGAAAATAGTTAAGTAAGCTCTGCATTTATTTTGAGGAATGAGGTTCTGATATGAAGCATATCAAGGGCATGAATCTTAAATATGGGCAGCTGCATGAAGTATCTTGAGAGTTAGCTTCATTTGGTAGTGTGCTATTTGATGAGAACAGAGCGAACACCTTGAAGCCAAACCAGAGACGTAAGTAAGCCCAAGGGTGCATTATGTTTCATTTTCTTTTCCTCTAAATATAGTAACTGTTTCCTTAAACTCTGCATCGCAGACATACCCATTTATTTTCACTTTTGCCTTCATGTTTGCCTTCTGTAAAGAGTGAACTAAGGCTGACTGGCAAAGTGTGGGCTTTCCACTTCCCAGGAAGTTGTAGTCATAAGCAAGACTATGGATCTGCATCTGCAGTGCCAGAACCAAATTGGGATCTCCACTGTATTCCTGCTTTCTCCTGCTTTAAGCTATTGGGCTGACGCTAACTGTTCAGGATTGTCAGTGTTAGAGGAGCAATTCCCAATGGCAACTGCATGGTAATAATTGGATACTACTGGCTGGATAACCACAGTAGCTTGGCATGAGGAAGAATCTCTAAGTTCTGCTGTATCCTGGTAGTTGGCACAGCCATATGTCAAGAGCAGAGAATTCTTAAAGCTAAATGTATTCACTGACCTTGGATGTGGGATATCTTGTTCCAGATAGTCCTGTACAGGATCTTATCTGAGTGTGTATTGAAGCATTTGCTCAAAAAAAGCATGTGCCAGTGGTTGCAAAGACAGATCCTGGCGTTAATTCTGTCTAGTCCTAGTGCTGACATGTGAAGAGCTACCTCCTGTAGTCTTCTCTGACTCATGAGTAAATGCTCTAATTGGGAGGAAAAATAACCCTAAAGAATGACTTAAAGAGCCTGTGATAGTTGCAGTTGGTTTTCCACTCTTCATGAAATACAAGGTGATTCACAGTTTAAAAAAAAAACAGTAAACCACCAGTCACTACAGCATTTGCTCAGAATTTGTCAGAAGACATCCGGCAGCCAAGGAGTTGAGGACTTGTTTGTAAAATTACTGAATTCTGGATAGGTCTGTGGTGGACTAAGTGGACACTGCACCTCTTTCCTGAGTTAGGCATACTTTTCCAGCCATCAAAATTCTTCAGATTGGCCTAATGAAATCTGGCACTGATGACAACAGATGAGGACAGCAAAACTGAGTAAAGAAGAAAATGGTATAAAACTGAGCCTATGTATCTGTATAGAGGTTTCAGCTTGTGGGTATCTGAACTGTGCTGACTGCATACTCTCCTAGCAGGAGCTTGGTTCTATATCTAAAGATTTCTTGCTTGAATAGAGATTATATCATTGGTCCCTACATCTGCCTGAAACTGGCATTCCTTATAAGCAGCATTATGTAGCTCTGTGCTTCATTTTCAAACTATGTGAGTTCACACCCCTTGAGCATTATTTTAAGTTTGATTTCAGAGAGGCTACAAATGAAATCCATTTGAATCTGCCAAGTTCCATCAAGTTTTGTGTCAAGCTTACACATTTTGCATGATTTTGATGCCTAACCATAAATCAGCCCAGGTGTGCTGAAATTTTCTGTAAGTTTTACTGTGCCTTTTGATGAACTTGTTTTGACATTTGAGTTTGTAAGAAAATACAACAGTAGGGAACTTTGCAATGTTTAATTGTGTATGTTACATACAACTCTCACAGTAGTGTAGACTAGAGACATATGTGACCTGCCATTAAATAGTAATTCGTCTACTGTCAGTTCAGTGTCTCGAGTGTGCTGACTTTCTCCCTAAAGACTACATGAAAAAATAAAGAGTATGAAGTTTTCCCAAAGTTCAGAAACATTCCATTTCACTAGGGAATGTTTATTAATTTTTTTTAAACCATCTACATGAATCAGGACTAAACATATAGTTGATTTATTTTTCAGTGTGTTAAGAAAATATATTTCCCATAAAGGGAGCTTCCTGGCAACAGAAATACTTCTGGAGCCGAGTTACAGTGTTGTATGCTTGCATCTATTTTGTTGAGGTGCCGAGATGCTGGTGTGTGCTGAGTTATCCAGCATACCCTTGCAGCTCTAAATGGAATAGTATATGTTAACATACATTAACACAGGGGAAATAGAGTCAATCGTATAATTTAAAGGGATATAATTCTGTTGGCCATTTTTTTTTTTTTCAATTTAAAAAAGAAAGTCTTTGAAAGTCATTTAAAAGTTGAATAGCTTTATGAGCTGCTGAAGCACAAAGGAAGTTGAATTGATTTAAAGTGCAGAACGTGTTTCTCTTTGTGCTATCATCATTCAGTTGTGGCTTTGCTGACTTCGTACAAATGCAATATGCAGTCTTTCGTATATGTAAGAAGCAGAAATGAAGAGCCCGCCCTCCTGAAAAGAACGTGGAAAAGCTAAATCTTTCACTATGGGATTTCAAAATATCCTCTCCAGAATGTTACAGAAAGAGTAAAGTGTGTGGCATTGTTCAATAGCTGTTGAAGTATGCTGAAATGAACATACTATTCTAGGTTGCAATGTGCAGTCAGTAGGTTTATGATTCTGAATGCCTTTATTAGAATTAATCAGTAGTTTACAAAGGGGAGATGAAATTAAAGGTCTAAAACCAAATACTGTTTACTGATGACTCACTGAAGGAGAGACAGAACGCTATGGTATAATCAAGTGATTAGTGTTGTAGAGAGCGGAGTGTTTGGCTTAGAGGCAGTAGCTGGTATTTGTGAGATGCTCTATGCTATCCGATTGGGTGTCATCCAGCCAGGTTTTGGCGGTGCTGCACTTTGCTGTGGTGTGCAGGGGAAGCTTCCAAGCCCCTCATGTGACTTCAGCCAGCAGTGAGTCAGGATGTTTTTCTTCTCTGCTACAACAAAAACCTTCAGTTAAAGAACAGGGTGGATGTTCTTAAGGGCATGCAGGCAAATTACATTTCTCAGCACCGCCCACTGCAAGACAGAGCTTTTAGAGTATTAATGTTTGATGATAAGTAGCATCAAGGTAGAGTAGTTGTGAAGAGGTAAAAATAGACTTCAGTTAGAGAAGAGGTTTTATTTCGAACCTCCCTCTAAATTAAACAGAAGAACAACTTCCCTGAAAGTGTGCAGCTAGTCATTGGACTTTGTTCTTTCTCACTGCTATGAAATAGCTGCAAAAGCTAAACTTAAAACAGTCTTGTTAAGCAAGTGAGGAAGCTTAGAGTCCCTGCTTATGGAAATTACATCTGTCTACTCTTTCTGTAAGGTTTTCTGGTGGTATGAAATGTGTTTTGCTGTCATATTTTGTACAGAGGGTGTTTTAACACATGTATTGCATAGCAGCTATTTTTCTGAGTTAGAATTTTTTCTCAATCTTCACTTGGAGTGCAGTTATGTAGAGTCTATGGTTTGGGGTTTTTTTGAATTCTTCGAGTTACTGAGAAACTGGAATCATAAGTCATTTGCTATATCCACCATAAAGAGGCTAAAATCAGAGTAAAGAATGTCCCTCTTTCACACAACAAGAGAAAGATAGAAAAGATTGTGAATTCGTATTGCTTCTTCCTCCCCAAATGCCACCCCTTTGGTTTGTTCCCTAGCAGACCAACACTGTTTTTTTTTTTTT
>PPHD01012862.1:0-17728 GCA_002909625.1 Bambusicola thoracicus | reverse complement strand
TATAGAGAGAGAGTATGTATATTCGAGGTAAATATAGATACACATTCAGAGCAACCTATGTGTATATATAGATGGATATATGTATACACACAGTTGCTCTGAAAGTACTGCCTCTTATTTATTTGCATGGAAGCTGCAACCTGATACAAAGCACACAGTAACTCTTTTGGTACGGAAAGTTCTCAACTACAAAACACTCTTTTTCATGCATTTTCAAGAACACTGAACAAGAACCTCCATACCACACTCATAAAAATCTGCATGGACATCGGGAATGTGGCTTGATTTCATATCACTATCACCACTGCTGAAACATATTGCCCACATCCTCACTGTGCTTCATCCACTGTGTGGTCTCCATAAACATTCAGCAAGCATCAGTGAATGTCTGTGGGTGCAATATTTTCCACACAGAGGAATTCAAAAACGCACCTTCACTTCATACCCAATTCTATGTCAGACGCTGTTCTGCCAGGCTGCCCCACTGCTGCCATCTGAACCATGGCAACAACATATAATGGAATATTGGTGGGAAGGTTCAGCCTCTACTGCCATACTGTCACCATCTGCCTTTGATTGCCAACATAATAAAATAGGAGGCACTGCTTTTGGAGCAGACCTAGTATGACTTGACTGATTAGGTAGACATTCCAGAATTAACAGCCATTTCGCTGTTACAGCCCTCATTAAAATGAATACTGTTCATGGCATTTCAAAGATTACACAGCGTTTACTGCAAACATCACAGAATTCCCTGCTACTAGATGCTGCAAGCCAACTGTACAATATTATGAACTATTTAGTACTTCTTGCCTAGAGTTATTTAAAACACACTTTCTAAGTGGAGATGAGCAAGATGGAGGTATGTATAATAACATTACATGTTTTTTTGCCTTGGCCTCAGTTATAATAGACACCAGTTCTAAATCATAGCACTTATTTCCATTCTTGCAATTTAAGATAGGTTGAAACTGAGCAAAATCTTTTTTGTTACAAGCATCTGATTATGTCCAAAATAACGGGGGAATATATATACATATAAAGACACATATTTAAAAATGCCTTTGCTGTATTTTTCTTATATATGTTGAGGTTTATTGTATTTTAAATTCTTCAGCAATTCATGAAGAAATAACAATAACTTAGAGCTCATTCAATTTTGAAGTACAACAAACTCACTATCCAGTTAAATATTCTGACTTCAAAATGGCACACGGCAACTTGCAGTTGTCACTAATTACTATGGACAGATAACTTTATTTTAACATTACAACCATATTCTTACTATAACATCAGAAGATAAGTTAAGAAAGCAATATTTTCTTTCTGCAAAAGCTGAAACATGATAGATCTTCTAATAATAAAGCTATTTCTTAACATAGAAAACGTAACTACGGTAGTTACCTGAATTTTGTCAAAGAAAAATCAATGTCATCTCCCTAGAGCTGGCATAATAAGGGAGATAGTTCTTCTAAAATTGCATTTACCTAACATTGACTTAGATATGAAATATATTAATCTATTGTAGATAAGGATTTAGATATTAGACAAAAACTGTTATATTTGAAATGCTGGGTACCCACATTCTGTGAATATTCAGCAAGCTAAATATGGGGTCCAAGTCATTAAATGATCATGAGGAATATAATTTTCTCACTAGCAAAACCAAGAAACTACTTCTTATTTTTAAAATATGAATTCATGCCTTTTTCATCAGAGAAAAAAAGAGAACAATAATCAAGAAATGAACTTAATATTTACGTATACGTTCCTGACAGCAACAACCTAATCTTTCTAAATGTAGAGAAGAAAATCAGCTTCACTGACTGCAAGACCATAGAGTTATCAATAAGGGAGTCACAGAAGTGGGAGAGAAAGAAGAGACTGAAAGAAAAAAGTGTTCTCCCCATGTTTTCTTGGTTAACCATTTGTTCAATAGTATCTTCAATTTGCAGTCTACAATACGCTATATATATATATATATGCTGCACAGTTCAGGCCTTCTTACAGTAATAATTTGTTCTATGATAAATAACCTTTCACTAGTTCTATTTAGAGATTTTTGTCCTTATTACTCCTAAAGAACAGCTCTTCAAATGGCAAGAATGTATTCAATAGAATTTATTTTCACAATTATTTTATGTTAATGTAGCCTGGATGACTTTTCTTTCCACTTTTTATTCTTGAAATGCCTATTTTTTCAGGTAATGGGGAAAATTCAGCTGACTACTAAAATCTTCTGAGCCATAAACTAACTTCTCACAAGACAACATTTCACAAAAGAATGAAGATTTCATTACAACGTTGGTTCTTTTTACCTGTTATAAAATCTTTTTAGCAGGCTTCTTTAACAAAACATGTTAGTTGAGAATGGGGCTCATCTCTCTTCTCTGATTTCTAGAATTTAGGCATATGGCAAACTGAGTCAAGCTGTTCTGAGTGGAAAGAAACTAAATACTTCCAGAATGTGATTCTTCCTGTGTTAAGGACTGTGCTTTAAATAGTTGAAATTAAGTGTCCACAAAGAGTAGTACCTCTCTCCACTGTCCAGCAGACGTACTGATTATTAAACATGCTGTACTATTTAAGTAAGTGCTATGATTGTCACCTTCACTGAGAAATATGGGCATTTTCATACTGCATCTTGGCCATTAGTCTGTGTAGCCCCTTTTGTCTAACGGAAAAGTCCCTATATGTACCTCAGAAAGCCTCTGTAGAATATCAGAGTAATTTCTGGGGCAGACGTCATTACTAATTTGACTTACGAGTTCAGTCTCTGAATCAAAAGCTTTTCTTCCTTTAACGCTTTTGAGGTAAGAGGGACAAATACCATCCCTCAAAAGGAAGGAATCTGGAAGAGATGGAAAACATACTCTCTATTACATCCCAATTAAAGAAATAGCTAAACCAATCATCTGGTTAATAAACGTATTTTAATTGATTTTCTGTGTCAGTTATAGTTGTAATATGTAACAGGATAATGACCAATAAAACCTGCAGATTTTATTGATGCTGTCTTATAGACTAGAGAAACTGAACATTAAGCTTTAGCACTGTCAAACTGGATACTTGGGAAGATGTCAAGTTTAAGATAAACAATCTAGTCTATAATGTTATAAAGGCATTTCAGGAGCCTATCTTAATCTAAGTCAGGGTACACCAAAATCATAACTACTCCAGGAAGTGTAACTTACAAGAAAAGTTTAGATTGTAATAAGAGATGTTTACCCTTGAACCTGAGCACTTTTCTCTCTTTTGACTGTGGCTAATGAAATATAAGTCCAATTCAGAATTTTTCTATTGTTGTCTTATTAAAAATTCTCTGCATATCCTTTATTCTCTCTTTAGAGTTAAGTATAGACCAATTCCTTCAGTTCTGAAATACAGCTTTCATTAACATGTATTCTTGAGACGCTGTTCTCTAATGAGTCTAAACTGCAACTAGCGATCTAGCCTTTGCTTTTCTGCCCAGAGCACTTCAGCAAGCCAACCTGTCACTGCATGCATATCTATGTATGGAAGCACCAGAGGAAAAGAAGAGGTACTGTCCCCAGCTCTGATACATACAGCCACTTTGCTGGCCATACAGAAGTAAATACGTTGCCATGACTGCCTTACCGAGATAACTTAAATGTATTTTGCTGCAATAAAAGAGAAGAAGATTATAATCTTTAAGGTTCCTTATGATGCTCTAGAGAACAAGAAGCGCAATCAGACCAGTTTTGATGTTTAGTGCATTCATTATTTTTGAAGCTGCTACAGTGCTACACAGTCGGAAATAGTAAAGCATCTATGAATACTGACCAGATGTGACACTGAAGCATCCACACGAACTAGTCAAAACTTACTTCTGAAATGCAATATCTAAAGTAATAAATGTACGTGATGTATCAACTGTAGTGTTTCTCCCTCAGCTGCAATAGTATATTTTCCTTCTAACTTGTTTCATTCTGTGAAGAATTCTACTTGATTTTAGTTATGTTGTTTGCAGATACATTACTGAGAAGAATATCCCCCAAGACTTTCATTTCAAAGGCCACGAACTGTATTCCCTTACACCCAAATAAAAGTATTATTACAGGGGTTGAAAACATAAATAAAATTTGCACTTACTATGCACTCTACATATTTCTGATAATGGCTTTATTTTCTGAGAATTAAACCATAAAAGAAGCAGATTGCTTCCATATCTAAGATTACTTTAACAAAAATATTTTACAAATCTTTTTATTTTAAAAACAATACAATCTTTTTGGGTTAATGTTTTTAGAATAACATTTATCTGGACCAGAAGTTTCTATTATTGAAACAGATACTTTACATAGCCTGCAGGACTGCTTTGAACAGTAACTCCGTAGTATAACAAGGAATATAAAGAAGACACAAGCTGCAAAGGGTGGACAATTCAAGACTGCCTCCACCAAGAATAAAAGTAAGGTTATTGCCATAGGTGACTCCCTTCTTAGGGGAACAGACGGCCCCGTATGTCAGCCTAGCTTAGTCACTGGGAGGTTTGCTGCCTCCCTGGGCCCCTGGTCAGGGACATTACCAGAAAACTTCCTGACCAGGTTCACCCCTCTGATTATTATTCTTTTCTGATAGTTCAGGCTGGCAGCAACGAAGTTGCTGAGAAAAGACTTAGCGCTATCAAACTGATGGCAGGGGATTAGGGCAGCTATTGGATGGAGCAGGAGTACAGGTGGTGTTCTCCTCTATCTTTCCAGTATCCTTTCAGTAGCAGGGAAGGATACTAAGAGGACTAGGAAAATACATCTGATACATAAGTGACTTGGAGGTAGGTGTTGCTGCAGGAATTCTGTTTACTTGGCAGCTAGCCAGTGGGATGAAGTTTCGGTCCTGGACTTTGAGAGCGACAACCCCATGCAATTCTGCAGACTTAGGGCAGAGCGGCTGGAGAGCTCTGTATAGGAAAAGGAACTACAGGTGTTGATCAGTGCTCTGCTGAGCATGAGCCAGCAGTGCGTCCATGCGGCCAAGAAGGCCAACAGCATCCTGGCTTGCATCAGAAATAGTGTAGCCAGCAGGAAAAGGGAGGTGATCGTCCCATTCTACTCAGCTCTCGTGAGGCTGCACCTTGAATACTATGTTCAAGTTTTGGGCCCCTCCCTACAAGAAAGACACTGAGACCCTAGATTGTACATATACATATTGTACATATATATTGTATTGTTTTTAAAATAAGTATAAGTACATTCATAGTGAGACAACTGTATTACATTTCTGTGTATGTTCTGAATGATATTTTTTTGGATGTTAGAGAGTGTCTTTATAAGCAATTACTTGATTTTTCTGCGTTGTACCCCATCTGAAAAACAGCCACCTGTGACCAGTCAGCAAGCCAGTTAACCTAAAATGTTGGTCCACTTACTACTCAATTCTTAATCTAAGAGAAAACCCTTCAGCAGGGTGAAATAGCTAGTCTGACTTACTATAGCACTTCAAAACAGAAATAGTGACATATTATATCTGCAGTTCCCTGGTGACTTTGTTATCAATAGCTACCGCATACGCTAAATTAACTCTGCAGGAAACGCTGCTTAGCACAGCTACAGGGAGTTTTGATTAGGTATTAGGTTTTTTACTGAGGAGACCACGTTCTTTTCCAGCTTTTCATTTCCTAGTTTCTTTCCTTGTACATACTGTGTAAGGAACTTCCTCTTTATTTTGTTCATTGCAGCTGACTACTTTCTTCTTCATTCTTTAGGAATTTGTACATTTTAAACAGAACCAATATCTTTGAACCACCCACAAGTTTTATCATCTCTGTTTCAGACAGCTAATCTTCACTTTATCTTCTGTCCTACTTTTTGTGATCTTCAGATTGCCTCCACCAAGTTTATCGTGACACTAAGCTGGAAAGCATTGCATTCTTCTGCAGTTCTGCTGCTGCTGTAATGTGCTACTGGGCTGTTCTTTGATCCTGTTGCACTTTGGGCCTTCCATTAACTATGTAAAATTTAGTTCTAACTTTGTACTTTTTTCTAACAGAAAAATCAAAGCAATGATAGAGGAAATAATAAATCAGATCTTCAAGACCAGAACAGGACCAATGAAAAGAACTATCTTGGGCTCATTCCACATCAATTGGTGACAGATAGATAAGTGTAGAAGGGCTTTAAGTTCTACATTAACTTTCAACTCTAGATATAAACCTGAATACATTTGTCTAATCGCTTTGCACGGAACACTAAAGCAGTCAACTGACAATTCCTGTGTTTTACGTTTAACTTTCTTCACAATGCCTCAGATGTGTGAAGACATGCAAAGGAGTAGTTTGCTGTGATCAACTGATGTGTTGTTTATTGATTTAATCAACATTAATAGAGATATATCTACTTTAAAATGCTTCGATTTTTAAAAAAGATAACAAAAATGTTGCATTTGTTACACAATAGGTGTTATCTCCCTTTCTTATAGCCGACAGCCAGCAAAACGTTAAGATTAGTAGCTCTGTGATAAGGGATGAATCATCCCAGCTCACTTCGTCATTTCTGTTCCATTCTAAATTTGTGTTTCAGTTGACAGAGCTCCTATATTATCACAAGGGCAGAATGGTGTATTTTAGTCCCGATCTTAGTGGGACTTGTTCCAGATTTCATTGTAGTATGAATTGTACACCATTCCACAAACCTTGTCCTATAACTCAAGTAGGCTAGATAGAAAGGATTCAGAAGGTCATGTGAATATTTGTATTCTCACTTGCTTTTTGTTTTTCAGTTCTACTGCATGCTTATCATCAGTGTGACCCAAGGTGTACAAGAATTGAGCAAAGTGATAAACCTAGCCAAGAAACATCAATGATTTGTTATTTGTCTGTCTTCAATCCAACTGAATTGGACAGTTAGAATATTTTCTTCTCCTTCTGATCTTTTAACTGGATTATTATTGTGCTCCTTTGATTTTCTGAATGGGTTATTTTAAAAGGAAACGATCATATGAATTCTAAAGCTGCTGTATCCTTTGAAACAGAATTTTAAATGCTGTGATATAAAAGGGCAGAAAGATTCAACTGACTCAAAAAGCAGAGAAGATAGTCTCAAGGAAAACAGCACAAAAAAATATCAAATAGTTCTAAGCAATCGTAGTTCAACTGATGAGACAAGCAGTTGGAAAACACAGATTTGGACAGAAGAAGGTTTGTAAATATTTAAATATCAGAAGAATAAGAACTAAAAAAAAAAAAAAAAAAAAAAGGAGAAATAAAATAAGCAAGGGAAAAAATGGATCTGCACCTAGTTCACAGACAAATTCTGCATCTGGTACTTAATAAATAGGACAGACCAGCTTTAATTGTCATGCATCACTTCAGTCAGAAATGTCACTTTTATTTGGACAAACTTTTCCTCTTATCTAAACATGGTGGAACCACCCTCACATCATTACCGAAAAGAAAAAGAAAAGCACACTGCGTGGGCATAAAATATTATTGAAGTCATGCTGTTCTTTCCACTTTGCATTCTCATTAAAAATTGGCAGCACAGCTCTGCAGTACTGTAAATATGAGATCAAAATTGTAACAATTAAAGCAAATACTTCAAATACAAACTTTAATATCTAAACATTAAAATATAGAATGTTTTTGATGTAGAATGCATTTAATCTAAGAAATTTTGATGCAGAACATGAGAGATGCTTGAAGACTGTCATATTTATGCTGCTGGACATGGGCTGTAATCAAATGACTGTTTTGATGTTACCTTCAAAATAACCCTCGATTCCTTCTCCTTATTAAATGTATTATTTCCTCTTGAGCATACTGAAAATAAGTTAATGTAGAAACATCTATTTCCATTTAATACTCTAACTTAAATATAGAAATAACATTCACGACTGAAAGGAGACAGGTGATCATCCTTCCAAGACTAAGAAAACAGATGTTCCACATCATCAACCTAGGATAGATCTACAGATAGCCTACATTACTGTCAAACTAGGAAAAAAAAGTTTTAAAGAAAAAAGAATATTTATCAGTAAAAAAAAATACACAGCGATGCAAAATTTTGCCATACATATTTCATAGAAGCCTTTTCTGTACTACATGTGTACTAAAATATCAAATGCCTTGTGTTATGGTAAGTTCTAGAACCCATTTCTGAAATATACCCGATAAGCCTGATGTTTACATTTTTAGAAACACTAATAATTTTTTTTTTATTTACGGATTTGTTGAACATGTCAGACTGCCTACTTCGTGCTCTGAAAGTAATGCCTCCTGTTTTATCATCTCAGCCCATGATATCAGAGGCAGATATTGGTGGTACGGCAGTACCCTCACCGCCAGTATTCTGACGCATTTTGTTGCTGTGTGACAGACGGCACCACAGGGGCAGTCTGATCAAATGTCATCTGACAAGCGCATGTGAAACAAAGGTGTGGAACTGAACTCCTCCATGCAGAAAATACGATATGCACTGCCATTCAATGACGCTTGCTGAATGTTTATGGGGACCAAACATCCAATGAGAACACAGTGAGATTGCAGTGCATTTCAGCAGTGGTGACAGCAATGCACAAGGCAAGACACGTTCCGGACAACCATGAAGACTTTCACAAGCGTGGCATGCAGGACCTTGTTGATTCTCATGGAAATCACAACTTGTGACTGCTGATGAAAATTTATAGATAACGGTAGTGATTATGATGAAAAACCGTATTTTGTAGCTGAAAACTTGCTATGTCAAACAGTCTTGTTGTACTCTTTCTACATGCTATAGTTTCAACAGAAATTTATAGGAGGCATTACTTCTGGAGTAACTTAAATCTGTTGAATGAAGACCAAAGTCTTTGGCATCTTGTAAAATTGTGTTTTAAGTGTTCTAATATTGAGAAAATCATGTCTCCAAATATTTAGCAACACCAGTAGCATAAACTTGCCCAGACTTAGGAGAAAAAGGTTACCTACGCATGGGTAAAAACTGGTAACTTCTGCCTAATTAATATATCGTACTATCTGGGTCCACGATATTTTTTATAGAACGTTTTTGTCATTTATCTTCATAAAAAGACAAATTCTATTCTACTTTGAATATGTTACTTTGACTGCCTACTGTATGTATTATACGGAACGCAGGAATGACATGGCTCACTTCTCAAGGACCTACAGGCACAGTTCTGAAAACAAACAGGCACTGCATTTAATGACATAGATGAAGTTTATAAAAGCCATCTCTGATATGTTTTTAAGTTCAAAATGGACTGCTTCTCTCCTGAAATCTTCAATAACTTTCTGGTCTTAATATATAGAAAATTTGATTCACAGGCAATTTGATAATTAATACTTAATAAATTGATGAATAATGGCCTGAGACATGCAACTGGGTGATTTCAGAGCCACAGTCCAAAGCCAAGTGAGAGCAAGGTTCTATGCATGTGAACTAGTCAGTCCGGGGAAAAGAAGGCTGATGGAAGCCCTTATTGCTCTCTTCCAATATCTGAAAGGTGCTTACAGCAAGAGCAGGGTTGGTCTCTTCTCACTGGTGACAGGACGAGGTGAAATGGCCTCAAGTGTGCTAGATAAAATTCAGGTTGGGTATCAGAAAACACTTCTTTACAGAAAGGGTGGTTAAGCACAGGAACAGGCTCCCCAGGGAGGTGGTTGAGTCACCATCCCTGGATGTGTTTAAAAACCCTTTGGATATGGTGCTCAGGGACATGATGTAGTGGAGAGTTGTTAGTTAGGGTAGTATGGTTAGGTTGCAATTGGACTAGATGATCTTTAAGGTCTCTTCCAACCTGAGGGATTCTCTGATTGACATTATACTTTTTTGAAGATTTTCATTCTTGTATTTTCTCTCATTTTACATGACATTAGAAAACACATCTGGATTCATCGATATATGAAAGCCTCTGTATAGTTTTAGGCCTTTAATCAACTCCCTTCCCATTAATCATTTGGCACTTCTAATGCTAAACATGTGTTATTTTCCTCCTCTTACTGTCATAACAGACTGTTAGCTATTGCCACCAGCAAATTCTTCATATTCAAGTTCAGCTTTGATGTCCAAAAACTAAGATATTGTATTTCAGTTTTAAAAACACTATAGCCATCCTAAAAATTATTTTGCTAAGTATCATTTCTCTTTAAGATTAGAATATCCCCAGGCTCAATCAAAAGGAAAGCCATTTTGACACTCATGAAAACAGGTCTTACAGGAGCAAGGGAGCAAGTCACTTTATTTCTTACATGAAGAATGTTTATTATGAGGGAATTATAGTGGAGACTATATCACAAGATTAAATTTTTCTTCTTACAGATGGAGATAGAATAGAAGGAAGAAACTCAGTCAAGATTTCCAGGCACTAAGTATTGATAACTGATACAATGGACTCAGGGAGTTGCATTATCTTCTGTTAAGTAAGAACTGTTAGCTCTCATCTCCTCTAGCACATTATCATCGTATGTTGCTAATGGGCTCTCTTCCCCTGTTTAGAATTTCCCAGCCAAAACACTTTAATGCTACAGAATCTCACCTCATCCAACACTATTTCATGGCTGAAAAGAATCCCAGTTAAACCCCAGATGGTGTTTCTGCAATGAGAGCACTAGAAAAAGACTTGCAAGAAAATAAACCATAAAGGAATACACCACACAGCCATGTTGTTTATCCTCAGAACATTATCAGTTTCTATTCAGGTAACTGATTAATGCTGAATCTGTAACTTCTCTGTTTTACAGAAGGGATTTATAAAGCGTTTTTAATTTCATCTGATAGACCTTTTTCTTTTCTCCTAATAACTTTATTTTTTTTTTCCTCCATAAAAACTGCAATTGAAGAGGAGCTTCCAGTGGAAGGAACAGATTTTTTGCTATTTTTACTGCTGTTTTAAACTCCAATCTCATAAACTTAGCAATTTTTTTTTCTTTTAATCAGTAAGGTGAATGTCTTCAGCTGATGAATATCAAGAGAGAACAGAGAACTGAGTGGCCAGACATAATCACTGCTTTGCACATTTTTTTCACCTACAGGTATCAAGATCAAACTGCCTATATACGTGTTCCTCATCTGATTAATTCCTGCCCCAAATTTGTTTTCACAGGGAGTTTCAAAGAAACTGATGCGAAAAAAAACACCCTCAGTCTTGTAGAGTTCATGGATGAATTTACGGCAATAATTTAATACATAGCGAAGTAATGATACGGGAGTATTGCCTAGAGAACATGCAGGCTGCCTACTTGCAAGCCAAGTGCAGCCAAATGTCATCTGTTTGCTTGCAGAAGAGCTAAGCAACCATGGAAAAATGTATTTTGCAAGATGACTGACACTTTTCCTGATGAAAATTTGAAACCACTAATTGTTGCATTACATTTTCTTTATGTTGTCACCAAAAAATTAGAAGTCTACTGAGGGTCAGCATTAAAAATATTAGCAAATTAGATAGTGCACTAAAAAATAGATGGCCAAACGGACCACCACCAGCTGAACACATGAAACAAATCTGAGTTTCCCAAGGTGAGTACTAGTGCACATTCTATATATCAGCGGAATAACAGATATAAGAAAATAAGCAAATCCACAGCTCTGATGTGATGTGTTATTGCCAGGCAACAAATGTATCAACTGCCTAAAGGACTAAGAGAAGAAAAATATTTGGAAGTAGTTCCTTAATATATGCACTATATTGTAAGCAACTATTAATAAATATGTTCTGCACATAACGGATAAACAATTTAGGATTTTGCTCTCAACATTTCAAGAACATATTAGCAGTAGTAAAACCCACCTGAGACAGTAGTTAAGTTTAAACGTACCTTTAAGTAACTGAGTAGCTCATTGACTGTAATGATGTTAAGTAGTTACGTATGTGTGCTGTAGAAAAAATTATTCTGAGCTTTTTATTCTTTATCCAACAGTAAAAGGAAAAGATATATTTTCATAGACTTGGTTTATTAGAATTTTCCAGAAAGAAATCCATGTTTAGACTAGGTTAATATTCAAATGGAATTACTATGCATATTCTTCTGTGTATTGAGATAGTATTTTAATTTCATTTTAATGACTGTGAAGCGCTCTGAGATGTTTGCAGGAATACTGCTATATAAACATAAAAGGCTGATTATGTTATGAATTTTTAGCATGTCACTTGTAGTACAGAGGAAAAGGAGTTAGAAAAGCCAAGATAACAGCCAACCATAATTCTTCAGCAGTAAAATGACTGTAAGGCAGTGTTAATGCCCTGTGCAAGCCTGTTTGGTTTTTTGTCCTCACATTAGTACTATGGCTTTACTCTTTTTTCTGTGCTATTTTCTTATTCTTAAGTTTATAAGCCAGAACTGCAGAAATATGTCCTCATTACTTTTCAATTACTTTTAAATAAAAAAATCGGACAAGAGAATTCTGCTCCTGGAAGCAAGAGTCTGAAGTACTACCATTAACCTCACAAAAGCACAAGAACTATCATGCAAGCTAATACATACAGCAAATGTTCTTCATTTTTTTTCTTCCCAATGTCACAATCTGGACTATAGCTTAGCAGCTCCAACTGAGAGATAACTGTTTTTTGTCTCCATCGTATTCAATCTATGAAATGTGTGCGAGTTAGCCACTGAAGACGTATTTTTACCTGAAGGGAAACAGTTCTTCCTACTGTTGAGTATTTCCTGTGACGCTGATAAAAGGAGATAGCAAATGGGCCCCTCACATTAAAATCCTACACAGTATCAAATAATTGATTCGGATCACCAATAGGGATGAAAACATTATCATACCTGTGTTGGGGTTGCACTGATTTGTAACAGATACATTTCTTTACATAAACGATCAACTCGCACACACAGATTTCACAGACACAGGAATCTAAACACCACAACTGGACTGCTAATACTTGAGTCAGTGAGATCAGTCTGCGAGTGAAAAATCTAGGGGAGATTTCTTATATGCTAATTTGCACATAAGAAATAAACTATTCACGCATTCAAATATGGAGGAAGGCATTCTAAAGACTTTCAATAAAAGCACTTTCTAAAGAATAATACACATTTTCTAGCTACTTTATTATAGGGTCTATCATTTAAGAGCCTTGTCAACTTGAAAGCATCATATTTCTTCACATTGTTTTCTTTGCACTGTACAGTATAATAGAGTCTTAGACTATTTTAGCAAAGTGAGACGTACTACCACAGAGTATACCTTTATATTGTTGACAATAACACGCTTTGAAGAATGCCCGGGGACAGTTGATTGTTTGGTATTGCCATTGCTAATACATGCCTGCCTTGCTGTATTTCACGAGACAAGGCACATGGCTAACCAGTACTTTATTTACTTATACCAAAATGTTTGTTACTGGGATATGTAGAGAACACTTCCTACAATGTAACATGCTATAACTTGCCAGATGATCATTAAGTATTACCACTGGCTGATTTTTAGTGCTATTTCGATGTGCATTAAACTCTGGTGTTTCAGACAAATTTGAAATCAACTAGGACATAAAATTATTAAGGTCCTAAGAAAGACTTACAAACAGAGAGAAAATATTCATCTTGACACCTTTTTAGAGCCAGGTACGCATATATGTATGCATATGCTTTTTTCTGATTCCTTGGTCTTAGTAATTAGGATTTGGGGGGGGGAGGGGCTTGGACTCAAACGCACTAGTTTGAGACTCATTTTGATTTTCTATGATCTGTCATCAATTTTGTTACATGATGAATTTCCAAAAATAAAAATCAACAAACAAAAATGCTTCTGGAGTAAATTGAGAGAAATAAAATTAAACATTTCTAGCCTTTGTTGTTACAGACAAAAGCCTAAAAATTCAAACTGTGTGCAGTATTAAGGATTAGAAAATTATAGGAAAAAAACATGAATTCTCAGAGGTACTATTCATCTCGTAACTTTCAGACCAATCATGATTTTTAGCTCTAACTCGCCATCACGCTATTTATGGGTTTTCTCGTCTTGGTGTTGGAACTACACTCTCAAACTTCTTACCATTTTCAAGCAGAGTTTATTAATGTTTTTAGGTCTCAAGATCACAGAACTTCTTTCACCCTTGGGAATTTCCGTAATACACTCAGAACAAAACATTCTGTGAATCTCATTTTCTGCCTATGAGAAATTGGTATTTATTTTCAGGCTAGACATTAGGAAATATTTCTTCTCAGAAAAAGCAGTAATGCATTGGAATAGGCTGTCCAGGGAGATGGCGGAGTCACTGTCTCTGGAACTGTTTAAGAAAATGGTACAAGTGGCACTGAGAAATGTGGTTTAGTGGGCATGGAAGGGATGAGTTGACAACTGGACTAGATACCTTAATGATTCTATGATTCTACTTGACGTTAAGTGCTATACTCAAGTCAGAGGTACATTCCTTCTCTGCATTAGACTTATCCATCAGAGTGTAACATCCTCAAACTGAAAATGCTCGCTGCTTGGAATGACTGAACTGAGCTCTGGGTTCATAGTTAGGCTCTAAATCCAACAGACAATCACTCCAAACAGAAAAAGTTAAAATAAAAAAAAAAAAATTGCCACATTTCACCAACAGCATTACTCTCAAAGTACCTACTTAACAAGGAAACACAAAGAACCTAAACATACTCATTTTTTTAAATAGCAAAATACTTGCATTGGTACAAGCTGATTGTAAGGACTAAAATCAAAACCCACAGTAAGTCAAATGAGCCATATCATGATTTTGAGACAGAAAAGAAGGAACATTTTTAAAAAATACCATACATTAATGTAAAATGTTTTGTAAACTGTCTATCTCCAGAAAAATTTTTCCTGAATCACTTCATTGAATCTCTTATCTAGAGAATAAGCTTTTACGGATCTGTTTTTTCTCCTTTATGTTCTCAGGTAATTATCTAAAACCTTTTCAAACTGCCTTTGAGCCTGGAAGACTGAGGGTCAGTGAAGCCTACTTCCAGAATTTTCACTTCAACACTAAAAAGTCAATCATATCAGATCCCTTTTCTAAATCAAATTTAAAATGCAGAAACAGAACTTGAGCTCTCATTTGGAAGATTCTTCCATCTTCTAATTCTTTTAACTTATGATACTGTTGCTCACCTCTAAGATTTTGGGGCTGAAATTACTAAGGATGTTGTGTCCGTTGTACTCAATTAAGTCCAATACTTGTTACAGTTAGCTATTCAGTCAGCAACAGTGAACTCACATCCTCAGCTGCATTGAAAAAAAATAAGGGCAAGAGGTCCTAATTACTCGAAGAATCAATAATTAATGATATTTTACCTTTTTTTTATTATTATTATTGTAACTGTAGCACGGTAAAGTTCCCTCTTACAGAGGATCTCCAATTTCTTTTCTAAAACTTCCAATAATCTTGGCCTCAATCGTACTTCGTGGCAACGAGTGCCATGGACAAATTAAAGTTGGAGTGAGTCCACAGGAGGGCCAAGATGATCAGAAGGCTGGAGCACCTGTTGTATGATGAAAAGAGTTGGGATTGTTTATCTCAAGAGAATATAGTTATCTTGGCCAGGACAGAGAAGTGAAGAAGAACAGATAGATCTGCAATGTAATGAGCAAAGAAGAATCCATGGTGCCCGTGTCAAGGATAAAAACTGTTAACAAGCATTCTTCTGTCTCAGATTTCATCTGTGCTTCACTGGTCAAAGCATTTCAAGCCAATTATTTATGCTTCATTTCTCCTGGTGGCATTTGAGGACAGTCTCAAATGCAGAAATGCTGTTTCAGGATGCATGAATAGTCCTGTATCTTATTAGTCAACATCCCTTTGTTATTTTCATCCTACAGTTGCTTAAGTGTGGGTGCTAATGCAGATTCTCCCAGACATCTTGACCAACACGGTTTGATGTATTCCTTGTCATCTTACTTCCAGTGATGTCACATGACATAACTGGTTCATGTGTTCTAGGGAGCCTCTCAAATGATATTGCTATTATAGTATTGGTGTTCTCTGATAACATTTTCACTTCCATTTTTCTATCTCCTGTTCATTTCCAATCAAAAATAAATACTATGAAATCTTCATACGGAACTGCATCAATCAACAGTGAATCATATGTAAGTAACCTGCAGGAAAAGTGTAATATTTCAGCAGTATGTCAGGAGAGAATGATTTTGTATTATGTTTAAAAGCATGGTGCAAACAGGAAAATAAATGCAATTTATGTGTTGCCTAACTAGCCTCTGCTAGTTTTCCTCATCCAACTGAGGAAAAAATTAAACCTATATACATGAAACCTAACTTTACATTTTTTACATATGGTGAAGAGGCACATGTCCTTGAGTTTTCTAGGTGACTACTGGGATATTAGATAAATTGGAATGGAATGTCTGTGTTCCTCCAGTAACATACACAGGTTACTTACAAGAGAAACAGTTAAACCTACTAGGTTTCTGTGATTGAATGCTCTTAGATGGCAGACAGGGCCTCATTTAAGCTGTTTTTCTTGTCAATGACCTGATCTGTCCTTCACAGCAATGAACAATATTTTTACCTTCTTCGCATAAGAAGAGATAAAGCCAGTACACTAGCACTATGAAAGCTAAGTGCTCATCATAGTGACAGACAGTCATTATGAAGTGAAATATTTTTAAAGGCACTTATTCCAGATATTCATAACTCTCACATAGCTGAAATAGCACTATAAAGTTCCTCCTGAAAACCAAATACGCATACAACATGCATTTGTATCTGCCCTATTACTGTTTTCTGTTTGCCAGTCATGCCCCGACTTTATGCCATATCGTGAGCCCATTTACTCATAACAGCTTTGTAAAAGACAAAACCAAACTAATATATATGTATTTTCAACACAGTAAACCCTTGCAAATACATTAACTTATCCTGAATGTTGACTCCTATGTCTCAGTAAATTTGTGATTCATTGCGCTGTTCTTGACAACTGTTGCCTAGATGGTAACTACTGTATAGTCTACAAAGCAGGAGTGCAAATTATTTTCTTCTTTACAGACCTCTCTTCAGACTAAATATCAGCAGTATTTTCAATCTTTTGCACACAGCTTTTTCTCTTCAGCACTTTTCCCTTTCCTCTTCTTATGAAGGAATGAAAATGGAGGCTGCCAAGAATTTTCTCTTCTTCTCCTTCATCATAAGGTTTTCTTTACAGAGGGAACTAAAACCAACTAAGCAGCTCTTCGGAGCTACTAAACCTTCCTTTTTCATACATCGATTATACTTAAATGAACTTGTGGCCTTTTTATCTAACGTCAGAATATTTCTACAGCATTATAATTCAAACCAGTATCTGGGTAGAAAGTAACATAAACTACTTTTCAGAACAGCAAACCATAGTGTACGCATGGATACTTACCTTCACATTTTGAAGTGAAGGCTTGAGTTTGTTTGTAAAATAGAGTAAACTCACCTGTAAAAACAGTGCGTAAGTAGCGTGACCACCTTGGAGTCAGCATGAAGACTGTAACATCACAAGCATAGGACTTAGATGGTACTTACGAAAGATACAGAAATCCTTTGTTTGCTTTACAGTGTGACTCCTATGCACTTCAGGTTATTTCATGCCTCCTTCAGCCAGTAGTTGTGGGAATTGAATGTTGTTTCTGCATCAGAACAAGATAACAATTTTGTTAATTTCATGACCTCTGTTACCATCTGGGTCCTTTGTTACAATTAATAACTCTTTTCAGGGGTCTTTCTACTTTATCAGGGTTCTCTGGTAGTTTTCATTGCTCATCCTCTAGATAGACCTTCCCCAAGAATGTATATTCAGTACATACATAAGCTAGTAACA
>PPHD01012861.1:0-17728 GCA_002909625.1 Bambusicola thoracicus | reverse complement strand
CAATGCATGTACCCACTGAAAGATGACCCTCTGCTGCTTCAAATAGACTTGATTCCTTGCAGCCTCGCAGTGGGATAAGCGGCATACACAAGGAGGGATTCTACCAGGTTAGAACATTCCAGTCTCAGCTGGAAATCAAATTCCCCTTCAGCCACAGAAATTCTTCCTTCTAAACGTTTCAGAACGTTCATCACCTACAGAAATGCATCCCAGAGATCCAATCCAGAAGGAATGCCTGAGAACTGCAGTGGTGACTGACCCCGTGCTGCAACACATCAGGATACGCACCAACAGCCTCAGTCCTGCAGAGCCCTGGGATGAAAGCTTACCAACTGCGTTCTTGCTGGAAGCATCACAGCAACCACGAGATGCACTTCCACACACAGAGTGATGCAAGGTTAGAAAATCAGCCATCTACACTGGCTTCAAAGTGCACTGCTTGCAGCAGGCAGAGATGCCTGAGATGAATGGAGATGGGCCTGGAGGAGTCACTGCAAAGAGCTCCTGTTGAAAGCAGTCAGTGGGACGAGAGCAGCTGTGAAATTTACTGTGCTCTGACAAAGTGGTTATATATGCTTTTCAAGATTTACCAGCTTGATCACTAAAGTATTAAAAACTATTAAAACAAAAGATGTAATAGGATTTGCTCCAAAATTTCCAAGATCTTTCTTAAGACAGTCAGCAGCTATCGCTACAGGTAGCAATGCTCCCAGTAGGCTGTGTGCTAACGTCGGTATTGAAACTACAACAGAACTCACAGGACAGGTTGTAAAAATATCAGCACTACTCATAATGGCCCCAGGATTGCGAGCCTTGGCTGTAACTCAACCACAGCCAGCTGCAGTGCACCTAACAGAACTTCAGGGCCAGCACAGCAGCTCCTCAGTCATACCAGCATATCTACCACCTCACAAAGACAGGTCAGCCCCGAGGGCACAGCTTCACCAGACTCAGCCACCAGCTCATTATCTGAACAGCCCAACATCCCCCACTCATCTCCTCGGCCACCAGAACAGCACTTATGACCACAACACAGCGCCCACCGGGGTGCTGTTCAGTTAACGGGTGGTGGTTGAGCTCTCGGGACCACCCCCAGGCACGGGAGCTGTGCTTATTTGCTGCTGCTGGTTGACAGTATAGCTTTGCAGCACATTAAACGCGCACCACAGCAGCCTCTTCAACCTGCAGCCAAACTGGAGGAACGCAAAGCTCTCTGTGCAGCAGCAAAGCAGTGCTGTTTAATTCCATTTCAGTACCAAAGTAACCACTGTTGCCTTCCTGACTACAGTTTGCTTTAAGTTCAAGCTGGGAAAAGAAACCAACAACTCTACACTGCTACAAGAAATTACTGGGTGAGAACATGAAGTGCCACAGAGCGGATTACCCATTTGTTACCAGTGCAGTGACCTCCTGCTCGAGGCCTTGCTGTGCCAGGTTAAGCCTTAAGGGCCAGGTGAAAGGAAGCACTACAGCTTGAGCTGTGTTTTGCTGCTGGAAGGGGAGCCATCTCGTTTCCTCTTACAAAACTTAAACAACCCGATCATATGGAAATTAAACAGTCTTTTTTTAACTGCTGACATAAGGTGGAACAAGCCAAAGGAAACCAAGCGATGCAAATTTATGTATCTGAACCACTAAAACCGGACTATTTTGGGATGAGGCTGCTTTCACTAGTAGAAAACTCATGAGCAAAAGGTCAGTGGGTAGAGAACTTGAATGGGATGAGCTTTTTTCCTCCCCTCACAAATCAGTGCTACTTCTACCAAAAAAACCCATGCAGAGTAATGAAATTATTGCCACCATAATAATGTTTGAAAGGCCAACTGTGAGCAAGCCTTATGGAAGCAGCTGAAGGATGCCATCTCCAGCCCATTAGCCCTTCTGCATCTGAGATCAGCCACAAAGGACAGTCAGTGCTTGTACAGCCTGCCTCAGCAAGTCACTCCTGAGAGGGATTCGGATCCTCTGCTCAAGCTGTCAGGACAGCAAGTTGGAGGATACAGAGCAGACTGAATAGCTGGAAGACAAACACTTCCCATCATTTCATCCTATGGAAAGCAGTAAAATCAGTAGGAAGGCCAAAGCTCATTTCTTCAATTAAAAACTAAACACATGGCTTTTCACTTACCCTGCAGTATGCATATGCTTCAAAGACACAGGGCAACAACATCATTAACGGTCACAGGAAACAAATCAAGTAAGGCTGGGAGAAACCAGGCAGAAAGATAGCAAGCTGATCTATTTATTTTGCCTTACCAAACACACCACACTAAAAAGCACTACTCCAACTCAAAGCACACACGTTTTGCCCTTCACCAGACAGGGCACCGTTTTCAGAGAGCAGAACTGTTGGGAAATGTCACCAAGAGCTTTAGGAAGTACAAGCTTCAACACTTCCAAGTTCTGCCCTGCAGCCCTTGCAGTAGAACTTGAAGCCACAGGACAAAACTTGAGCTTGTTTCCTCTTCTACTGATTTTTACTTCACTGTCTCCTACAGCCTAGCTTTGTCTAGTATTACAGTCTCATACTTGTCTACATTGTATTTCTCCCCTTCTTTCCAACCCCCCTTATTTAAGTGTGTTACTTCCAAATTAATACAGCGTTAAAGAACTTTGGAGGGGGAGATGGACACAGGCTATAGCAGACTCAAATAAAGACCAGTGTTAAATATTACTTAATGTTTTCTTTTATTTAAAAGATCATTCACAAAATACCATATCCATAAATTTATTTTGTTATGAAGCAGAATGTGTTAAGTGTTTGGAATTCTTTCCTTTTTTCTTTTCTTTTCTTTTTTTTTTTTTGTTTTTTTTTTTTTGTTTTTAAACATTTAAAAGTCGACTGCCTTGACCGGAGGTGAATTTTATATGGGAATTTGTTCTTAAAATCTTTTCCACATTGAAGATGTAAATAGGTTCAATTGTTGATTTGGAATACAACCACACAAATGCATGTCTGTCTGAAATTAATTATTAGTGTTAGACAAATGGTTCTTATCTCAGAAGCAGATTAAGTGACAGGAAGGAAGGAAAGAGTAGTTCTGTGAGTTGCTGGGACTCTGACATTACAAAAGTAACTTTAGAGAAGGAATTCACCACTAGCAGCGACGCTGGCAGTGAAGCAGCCATGCTTCCAAGAACTTTGGAGTGCTAGTTCTTTTATCTGAAAGCTGTCAGCACTAGTATTAGGGGCCCACGTTTCTCATGCATTGGATGTATCCATCCTTCAGTGTTATAGATCCAGATTTTGTTTGCAAACGGTGTGCTCTCTCCCCCTTAGCTCCAGCTTCCCCCTCCCTCCTCCCACACAGAACGCCCAACAATCGCAAGAAACACTTCAAGTTCAGAGAGATGCAGCAATTAGAGATGCTTTTCACCCAAACTTCTACATGAAGAGAATCTATAGCGTAACTATTTCTAATCTGCCCATTTTAATGGTATCGTGAAAGCAGAGGTCTTAAAACTGTACACCACTGGGCAAAGAAATACAGGGGATAATGGCAATTACATACTGCATGGCAAAGTATATACTCCTTAAAGAAAAATAAAAAAGTCAATTTTACCTGTAGAAACTTCATTTAAAAATTTACCAAACATGTAAAACCCAAAGAAATGTAAGCAGAAAGAGCCAGTGAGCAGCTGTGCTCAAACAGGCACAGTTTTGTAGCACTAACCTTGAGCTCAGGAGTGTAGTATCATACCATTTTGAAGTCTACAAAAGACAATCAGCAGCACTCTGCTGGTAGGTGCATTATCCATACTGATTCCACCTATTCGCCAGGCTTGTCAGCCAATGTTATTTGCAGCTATTGATACTCCTGGGTAACCTGTGAGAAAGGGCAGCTACCTCCTTAGTTTTATAAGGGGCTCTGCTCTATACAACTACTCATCAATTATTCTAAATGGTATTTCACCACATGGTTAGAACTGTAAATTATTATGTTCAACTCATCTGGACTCTCCAGTTTTCCTCTTCAGAGCCACAGCAATACAGAACAAGACATGCAGGTCAGAAGAGGAGCACTGAGGAAGTAAAAGGAAACAATACAGGGTAATAACTAAGTCTAACCTGTGCTTCTAAAGTAAAATAAACCCAGAAAGGAGGAAGTGAAGCAGCACCTTTGTCCATAGACCTCCACACTCGTGGAAGCAGCTACACCGCCTTATCTACTGGCAACTGTGCTGCTTGGAAGGAAACAGAAGAGGAAACTCAGCACAAAGCAGGCACTAGATACAGCAAAGCCAAGAACATACTAAAAACCACTTGTTAACAGCTGACATGCATTCACAAGCTCTGTGTTTTCGGTTTCAAAGAGGACAAATGCCAGATGGCAGGAATGGTAAACTGCAGGGTTGACATTCCAGCAGAGCTAGTCACTCTGTACTGTCTTGCATTTTCTCCCGCCTCCCCATTCCCTCTCAACACCAAGCTCAGTCGTGCTCCTTTACTACTTCCTCTCGGGGCTTGGCTCCACCAAAGATAGCAGAATTTGGGTTGGCTACTTGATTGAGGGGAGTACCAACTGTTCGAGGTTTGAGCTGAAGTCGGGGTCGCTGCGCTCTTTCCTCTGGAAGAAAAAAACAGTAAGGTTTTAAGATTCGTCTGTCAAGGGTAGCAGCTTTAATCTGATAAAGAAAAATGACAGCCATTCTTAAAAGGGAAGACTGTGTTCCAGACAAGTTTACCTTCTGTTGGCTCTCTGAAGTCCATGGAAGAGCCACGAAGGGGAGGCCCATCTCGGAAACGACCAGTGCCACCACTTCCCATTGAGGCACCTGGTGGTCGTCGGTCTCCAAGGCGAGCTCCTCTACCCCGGCCTCCCAGGAAATCATCATCTTTGAATCCTGAAGAAGGAAAATGGTGATTTAAAGGGCACACTTCACAGTACTCTTAATCTAGATTTTTAATTGGATGACTGGAAAGCCTTGCAAGTCACTGCTGCCAGTCCAAGATGATGCACCGAGAGCCTTTGTCTGTAGACAGATTGCTTCACAGATTTCTAATGTGTTCTGGAAGAGTCACAAGATTCCACGTGAAACCATACTATGCCACGTCCAGAACCTGATTTATTCACCTAGAGGCTCAAGTCTTGCTCAGTCTTTGAGGAGGGGTCATCAAGCAGTGTTAAAGTACACGGCTCAACCTTAACTTCAGACTTAACACAGTGAATTCAGAGACAACACTAGAAGTACCCTGAGTACTGTTGCAGCCAGAAGATCACACTGCTCACAACCTCAGCATGAAACCTGCAGAAATAGCGCAAATGGGAAAAGAACCAGGGAGTAGTGAAACTCCATAGCTTTCCACTTATGCTATTAACTGGCTAGGCATTTACTACACTAATGAAACAGCTAGGAAAAAAAAGTGCAATTCAGCCTTTAAATATGAAACTGACTGTATTTTTTCAGCCTGTGTATCAAAACCCACCAAAGACTGCCTGTCACTGACTGGACTTCCATTTCATACCAGTGACTACCTCGGCAGATTCCTCTATTCTTCCATCTGCATTCAATGGGAGGAAGATAATTCAATCTAGTAAAATACTGAAGTGGAATTGAATCAGTTTTTCAGAAGCCACTTGGAAGTTGTGCTCCCATCTGAATGGTTCTGCTCCTACTTAGCATCTGGTAGAGTTGCAGGACTACCCTCTGCTTCAGTGCCAAACAGCATTTTTAAAGACTTGATCCAATGCAATGGAATCCAAGAAAAGCTTCTGTAGCAATTAGGACTCAAATGCTAAAATTCTGGCACACAAATCACTCGTCCAGATGAAACATATGTGTATTTGAAGAGGTTGCCAAAAAAGCTCTAAGGCTATGGAGGCTGTGACACCAGAATGCTCTGCTACAAAGGCAGGTTAAGCGCAGCACTGTAGCAAGCTTATTCTCTCCAGCATCATGCTTCAGTTCCATGCTAGTAGCAATGGTGTGCTTTGTCACCGCTCCTTCTGCTTTGTCCATTCCACTCATGCAGAGACCAGACGTTGCAATGCTGCACTTGCCAACATCTCCCCATCAGAAAATGGACCAAACCCACAATTTCAGAGGACAAAAGCACAGGTGTTAATGTCACCTTGGATACTTATAACTAAAAACTAACTGGAAGTCAAACACAATGGCTCCATCACTACCTTCTAGCTCAGCAAATTCAGTCATTTGCTGCAACTTGCACTACTATAACAGACCTAACTTTCAGGAACTGCATGCAAATGTACTTTGGAACTCTAACACACCTTTGTAGATGTCAGCTGTTTCAGAAATATGCACATGATACTACATCTTAACAGGTTAAAGCCTTTACACTGAAACAATACAGCACCAGTATCAGTTTTTCCACATGACCCATCTGTTTCTGCTACTATTAAATAAATATACTTGGGTTCGTGCCTAAGAAATGCAGTGCTTAAAACCTTGACACGACCAATAACATTCAAAGAAGTGTTCTGTCACTTAAATCATTTCATGAAAACTTAAAATCAACTTCCTCTGTTACAAAGCAATTCAAGTTTCCCCTTTAAGAATCCCACTGTAGCCATAGCACATCCAGAGCTGGCACACAATAGATTGAATCAAAACAGAAATGGGGACAAATGTGGCTGACATGGAAGTGAGAACATTTCAGTGCCTTTTAGGCCGCCTATATAAGTGTTAATACTGATACCAGAACCGAAGTCATCTCTGGAATCCCATCCACCTCCTCTGGATTCTCGGGAACCTCCTCCCATTCCTAGGAAAAAAGCCACAATTGTGTTCAGGTCTAAAGCTGTGTCTAAAGACTGATCAAGGGGACACCAAACCTAAGTCCAGTCCTTCAATATCCAACACCACGCTGCTGGAAGCTCTTCATTTCAGTACTGCCAAGTTCCATTGGAAAGGAACAAAAGATTAGTTTATATTAACCAAAAATATGTGGTCAGAAAAGCTCCTCTAACACACGTTGTATGAAAAGCTTCAGTGAATTTAGTTTTATCATCAACAGCAAAGCTCATGCTCTTACATGAGATATTGCTTACTCACTTTTTTATATCACAAGACAATAGTAGCAGATCAGACTCCTGGACTTATGATTGTCTTCTGCCAGACAGTGTACATGGCTAGGGGTATTGGTCTCACTTCCTGGGTTAGGAGTGACAACACATTCAGCTCGTGGACACAAAGCACATCTACTCCAGGCATTTCAGGAGCGGCAGCAGCTACGTTTAAGACGCATACAGATTTTCCTTCCCATATAGTCTTCATGTTGATATGTGTGCCTTGCATGCATTAGTTCACACCAGAAGTCATAACTACAATAGCTACATTGAAAAAGCATATCTAGGAAAATAAAAGTCACCTCTGTCATCAGGTCCACCTTTTCTGAAACCAAAGCCGCCTTTATCCTGTTTTCTGCCTTCTGCTATGTCCACTCGGAGTGATCGGTCACCCAAAAGCTGTTAAATAAAGAGGAGAATCTTTTCAGAGTTTTGCTGGATGGGCTGCCAAGAAGTGTGAGACTTGTGCTCATCTATTTCACAAATTAATTGGAAATATACTTACTGCACCATCATATGTAAGAGCTTCTTTGAGTGACTCCACTTCATCGAACTCTACGTAACAAAATCCTGTAAGAAGAACCTCATAAGTTAATACCAGCATTTTAGAAGGCACTTATAAGAAGAAGAACTCTCTTCCCGTATATCTCCCTTCTCTTTCAGCTATGAGCTAGGATAAGTGCAAGATGTACACGACTCCAATCAATCATCATTAAAGAGGAACTCATTTATAATTTATACCTATGGTTATTAACATGATGGAACAGCTCCTGCAGCAGAACTCTGCGCAGGCACTACATAAGTAGAAGCATGACAGGTTACATTTGATTTATGACTTAAGATAGGTATTTAGCTGAATATTGACATTTGTTATCAGCATCTTTAAACAAGAAGCTGAAGTACCCGCTAGCTGGCAGCCTGATTTTGTCATATCACTTAGTGAACTCACTATTCCTTTTCTGAGGCTCCCTGCACTAAACCTTCATTCCCTAACAAAGTAACTTAGAAATACACTCCCTGTCCAGAAGCTACTTCCAATGGAAATATGATTCACTCACTCTAACACAACAGTGTGAATGGCTTACCTAACTGCTTCTCCTCCCCATGTACTAAAAAGGCAAAGCAATGGGAACCTTCTGAGCTAAAGAAAGGTTATGTACATGCTCAAAACTTAAGATGTTCAATCTCAGGTTGGTCAGACACTTCAGTTTTATTACAAAACATGAAAAAACAAACAAGACTTGAGAGTCTTTCACGGTGGGGCAAATATTGACTTATTTGTTGGTGAAAGACCTTGCTAAGTCAACACGACAGAACAAGCATACATCAAACTACCTTTCCAGTGGAGACTGAAATTAGTCATTAAAACAACTTTAAAAGTCGATAATTTTCTCCTCCCAGGAAGCAATCTGAAATTAAAACAATTCTGAACGCTCACCTTTGAATTTGTCTGTTTCCTTGTCTCTGACTAGTCGTACACTCCTTACGCTGAGATCCTTGAAGATGGCATCTATGTCTCCTTGAACAGTGTTGAAGGGTAGATTTCCCACATAGGCTGTGAAAGGGGGCTCTGTTGGCAGCTCTTTCTGTTTGCGTGAACCAAGGCCACCACCACGAGACCTGGTAAAAAAAGCACAGCCCATTTCTGAACGTGACTCCCAGCACAGCCAGTAATGCACTATGATGCTGATTGACTTCTTGGGAGTGGATTTTCTCCACAACTTCTGTTAGAGGCCCTTTATCTGTACCCATCACCTCCACAACAGTCCTGCTAACTGCTTTACAGCATTACCTGATCAGTACTCCAGAGGGAGAAAATGAAGTGAAGAATGAACTTCTTTCCATTATCACAAGCCATTAAGATTGTAGCAATGTAGAGCTATCCACACTGTTCACTACTCTAAGAAAAACACACCCCAGACTGGGTTTTAAGAGTAATTTATAGCAGTAAATTAGTACTTGCATGGCACAGGCATATCCTGAAGCTTATGTGGAAGCAAAGCATTGAATTAAATGCATATCATCAATTCCACAATCCACAATAGTTTAAACATCTTTTGACCCTGAAAAGTTGCTGCAGGAATCAGCTGTCAGACGTCTAAAGGGTACCTGATCTGGAACACACACTGAACAGCTTAGCTGAACAAGACATTCTAAAGGCAGAAAAAAACCCAATGTAAGTGGTACTTGGATGTTTCCCTCTTCCTTTGCGGTTAATGAATAATGAAGAAAACAAAGTTGTCTTTTCCTACCCCTTCTCAGCCTCAGTTAAATCCATCAGCACCGGCTGCTGAGGAACTAGAAAAGTGCCAGCTAAATTCTTCACCGTATTAATATAACACATCTGTGTTAATCTCCCATACAGTCTGAGCATCTAAAGATAACTTTGATCTCTATTACAGAGAGCAAAGGCCCTTATTAACTCACAGCTCCTGGATTTCTTGACTAGAGGATGTCCCAGTCAACACTGCAACACCATCTGCGTTGCCTAAGCAGACTGAGTTATCCGAGATGGCTACCTTTGACTCTGTCCATATTCTCCCTTTTAGTACCTTGCTTGTACTGGATTTTGTTCATGCCTGCTCCCTTAGCAAGACAATCACTGTGCATTTAAGAGGACACTGGAACACAAAGTGTATTAAACCAGGAATTGCTAGGATGACAAGGACTAATTAGATTTCCGCAGAGGAGCAAATATTCTTCTGGTTAGATGCATGCTTCCAAAAATCCAGAGGGCAATGTACTTGTCCACCTTTTTCCTTCTTCATTTCAGAATAAATATTTCATTGCAAATGAATGACAATGCTGAAATCTTGGATAAGCTTCCTTAACTCTTGCAAGGTAAGCCTGTCCTTTGTGCCTATTGGTGGTAACAGGCAGGAGCTGTCACCAACACCAGCACGTTGCTGCATGTATTTGAGTCAAAACCTGCCTATCTTTAATTAGTGTCCACCCAGGCTCATATTTAAGTGTTTTTGACAATATCCCGTATCTGCCTTCTTATTAACAAGCCAAAAACACACTCAAGAACCAAAGCTTCTGTATGTGGGTGCTATGAATGTATAGCAAAATTAACTTCAGCCACGTGACTGAGCTTTAAGGAAGAACTCAAGAGCACAGAGCTGCTCAAAGGACCTCAGAAACATGCAGAAGAAGTTGTGCGTCTTCATCCTTTATTTTCATGGATGACTTTACAGGTATTGAAATGCCATACATTTAATTTACAGCCCAAAGTCTCAGCTTTTAAATCCTACCATCACATCAAAACCGCTTAGGCTGATTGCAAAAAGCAGCTTTCCTCCCCTTTGTGCACTCTCCCCGTGTTTATGGGACTGTCAATCATGCGGCTCAGCGAGCTAATTCATCTGCAGACGCATCCTAAAGGTGAATTCTCAGCCCTATCAACAAGGTGATGCGGCCAGCTGTAAGGCAATGTGCCAATGCAGGAAGGAAAGTATGAGCCAGGGCTCCAACTACAGCTATCTCCACTTAGAAAGAGGAATTAACACCAAGTTGTTCTCGGAAGGCCTCAGTTATCAAATAGCTATAGATTTGGGATTCTGGATTATTTGAGGAACACCAGTAATCATAAACAGCGTTTCAAACAGCATCCTATGAGGTTCGTGGACAGCCCTTACTATTTTTGCAACACCAGAAGAAACTGTTCCTACACTTGGCTGCATTTCTTCAACACTGAAAATAAGTGAGGCTGAATGCAGTAACCAGATGAGACTGCAACAACGTGCTCAGTTTGTAACAAAATACAACAGTAAGTCAACTACAGTTAAAAACAGCCCTGAGCTCGGTGACCTGGGCCACACCAAAGTACTCCTATCCACATTTCCCACTCAGTGTAACTCTTGCTGAGATACAATTAGGTAATAATGACATCACCTGCACAGGGAATTTGGGTGTTTATATATATATATATCTTCCAGAAAACCAAAGAAGAGAGTTTGTTTCCAGCAGAGGCAGGAAGAAGCATCCCTATAATCAGGTTGCTTTTTGGTGCACTGAGCCAGGTGACCTCATAAGGCCAAAGTGGAGTGGAGTAGCAACCAAGCTATGACTCCGAAGGTACTCTCACAGAGTTCTGCTGCTCTTTTCAGATGATCTATAAAGAAAATCAAACTAGAAATATTTTGGATAGCTGTTACCCAATAGCTAAACAATAGTTCCGCATTTATCTTTCTGCCTTTTTGATGAGAAGGCTTTACACCTTTGTTATTTGTGTCTGACATGAAGTAACTTGTATCATGCTTTACTACCAGACATCTCAAGTACAGCAAAATCCCATCTTGTCAAATCACAGACATCTTCTGTCTCTCTTCCCGTGTAATTCTGAGAAATGAGAGAACAGGGCAGATGTCTCAGGGATGCCACAGTTTGTTGGGAACTGCCACTTCACATTTGTCACACTGAGCTCATGTTAACTCTTCGCGTAGCCCACTGGTTATGCAAAATGCAGCTTTGAGAAGCTCCATCTCAGCCGAGTTCACCCCATTCCTGCAGTTCTAGAGCCCTCAGCAACAAGCAGGAGTCAGAAAGGATTCTTTAACCAGAACCTCCAAGAGTAACAGCCATGTTTTCACTACACTACACATTACAAGACCTCATACAAAGCAGAGGGAGCTATTACAATCTAAACTACTGAATCGGGTGCTACCAACTTACCAAGGGCATCTGCAGAGGTACCTACTAATTAGTTCAACTTGGATTTAGTAAAGTATGCAGCTGAGTCTTGCCTGAGAGCAAGTTTAAGTACTCCCTTCAGGAAATCTGAATATGAAAGGAACATTTTAATTTCAGCTTTATTACTTCACGTTACACGCCTACAGTGACAAGGGCAGATTCTACAGCAACATCCGAATTAGTTATGAGTGTCAAGTGCCACTTTAGGCCATCATCGTAGTCAAAGCAGATTTCTAAGTAGCTGCATCTTCTTTTTGCTCTGGGACATCTCCCCTTTAGACAAAGGATATCCATGTGCAGAACAGCTAAATCAGAATCTTTAAGCACTGTATTTTTCTGAATACAAAGCCTCACTGCTGTTCCCATCCCAGCAGCACTCCCTGCTACCTGAACAGCCAAAGGGATGAAACTGATTTATCCCTTTAACCACAGAGGAGGATGAGAACACCATTGTTTAGAAAGTATCTCTTGAAAGACTGAGCTATAAAAGCAGCATACTCGTTAAAATTTGCTTGCAAGGAGTACATTCCATAGTTTTATGCCTACTGTTTCAATTTAGAGCAGACTAACTTGCATTGCACCAACCTTCAAGAAGTTGACTATCTATCTGAATATCCCAACCTGATTTAAGGCAAACTTCGATATTGCTATTGCTTTTGTAGCCCACTTCCCCCTCCTCCGAGGCACGCATCCTCCGCCGAAGGTACACAGACGAGCTCTGTTCCTAAGCCCCGTTCCTAAGGCTCACTGATTTCGAGTCACCCCCGGGACTCGGATAACACCGGCGGGCGGCTCACGGCGCTGAGCGGAGCACCTCGTCCGTCCCTCCCCGCCGCGGGCATCGCAGCGCCGCCCGCCCCCGGGGTTCTCCCGTCCGCCGGGTCGGGGCCTCCCGCCCTCCTCGAGTCCTTCACTCGCGGGAAGCTCCGTCCTCCCAGCCCGGCCCTGCAGGAGCTCCTCTCGGCCTGCCTTGGCTCCGGCCCAACACCTCCCTATATCCCCCCCCACCCCTACCCGCCCCCCGCTCGCCCCCGGGCCGGCGGGAACGCAGCCCCACACGCCTCACCCTCCCGCCCTTTCCCGGAGCGGAGCTCCCGAGCCGCCACACCGCGAACCTCGCGGCACTCATCCGCCGAACGAAGGAACTGCCCCCACCCCATCCGGCCCCCCGCGGCCTCAGCCCCCCCGCCCGGGCTGGACAACGTGAGGGGCCGACGAGCTCCCCGGAGGCGGCATCCCCGTTCCTCTCCCTTCTCACCCGCCATCGCACAGTGCAGGGGCCGGGCTGGGGCCATGCTAGGCCCGGCCGGGCCGCGCCCCCTCCTCCCAGGCCGGGGGGGGGGGCACGGGGCGCCCTTTCCCGTTTCCTTCCCTGCTCCCCAGAGAGCTCCCGGCACTCCCCCAGCGGCCCGGGCCCCCGCTCTGCCCCCCGGCGCCTCGCTCACCCCCGGCCGCCGCCGAAGCTGCTGTAGGCCCGATCGTCGTAAGGATCGAAATCCGCCATCGCCACCTCAGCCTCCACCCCGTGCGAGCGTGACAGGACCGCGCCCAGAGGACCCCGCGCCGCTTATATACGGCGGCGCGCGCGCCAGGGCTGCCCATGCCGGTGCCTGTCTGCAGCGCCGCCTCGGGACGGGCTGCCCGCGCCGCCGCCTGACGGCAAATCCCAGTGCTGCCGTCACAGGCGGACAGCGCGGCGCCGCGCCTTTGTGCCGTGCCGTGCGGCGGTTCTGCGCCGCGTTCGCGTGGCCGCGCGGGGGGCTGGAGTGTGGGGAGCTCCGGGCACAAAGCAAACACACGCGGGGTGATTAGAAATAAACGAGTTCGCGTCGCGCCGTTTGTTTGTACGTTTGTGGGGGCTCTGAGTGCTTCGGGTGCCTCGCGGAACCGGGATCCTCCATCTCCCCCAGCGGGCGCGCAGGCAGCGCCAGGGGCCAAATCTGAGGTGTGAGGGCGCGGCGGCGGCATCCCTCGGTGAGGGGGGGGGTCTGTCAGGGTCGGGAGTGAAGGCGGCGGCGGGGCGAAGCGCTGAGGGAGACGACCGACGGCCCCGCGCCCGCTCCGTCCCCGCTGCCCCGGAAGAGGCGGGGCGGGCGGCGCACGGCGGCGGCCCCACGTGTGGAGGCGACGGCGGCATGGCGGAGCGGGAGGCTCGGCACGGCGGGGCTGTACCGGCCGATCCGCGCGGGGTGCTGCGGAAGGGCCGCGCCTTCCTCGATCTCTTCTGGGACATCGCCAAACCCGAGCAGGAGGTGCGGCTGGCGGCCACCGAGAACCTCCTGCGGCACCTGAGGGACGGCGGGGAGGTGAGGAGAGGAGCTGCGGCCGGGAGGGGGGGGCGCGGCGAGGCTGCGACCCCGCTGGGGTCTGTGCGGGGCAGCGTCGTCACCGCCTGGCTCTGTTTCAGGATGAAGAGCTGAAGTACGCCCTGAGGCGGCTGGTGGAGGGGCTGGGAGCCACCCGTGAGGCCGCTCGGCCGGGCTTCAGCTTGGCCCTGGCGCAGGTCAGTGCGTTGGAGTCGCAGTATCTTTTCCCTCAAAGGATGTAAGGATATTTTCCTCGGGTTCCACGTATATCGCGTTTAAAAGTTGCTGATCGTGGTCTGATGAGTGCGTCAGAGCCCTCGCTGCTCTGTTCTGCCCTAATCAAGCAGCACAACTGATGTTCAGCCCTGTTCTGGCTGAGCTCGTTAAGCTGTGCCGTCCATCTCCTCAGGTTTTGCAGGCTTTTGAGGAGATCCCGCTGTGCGGTGTCCTGGAACAGATACAAGAAAAGCATAACCTGGAAAAAGTGAAGAAGGTGAGTTTTGTTGGCCATCAGCTGGCTGGTCTCTGCTCTCTGGGGGTCCGGAACCTGCACAGCGTGGCTCTGTGGGGTTCATGCAGTGAAAAAACCCTGGTTCTGAAAGCTGAAAATAGATGGCGTTGTTGTCTGTCACCGTCTTAGCTGAGATTTGGCCACATGACAGAGGGATAATTGATGGCAGGGGCTGTTAAACATGGCGCTGGGGGTTGGTTTTGGGTGTCTTACCTTCATCTGGAGGATGAAGGATGTCATCTGGATGACAGCAGGATGTTCTGGCTGAATCTCCCAGCCACCTTGTTCCTCGCATCAGAAGTGGAGCGGAAATGTGGGGTCTGACTTCTCAGGGGGTCGGGTTTTTATTCCCCTGTTTTTTCCTTTCCAGAAACTTGTAAGAAATGCTGCTTTTGGAAACTTCTTTGGAGTCATGGCTCTGTTTCAATCTGGCCGGCTTATCAAGGTAACAGTACCAACATTGCCACTGTTGTTGTTTGTCAGCAGTGGTTGTAGGGCTGTCTGAAATAGGCAGAGGGTGTAGAGTGAACGGCTGCATGCCCTCACTTTTTGTGTTATCTTTCTTTTCTAGGACCAGAAAGCTCTGCTGGAGAGTATCCAGCTTCTGCAGCAGCTGGCACATCACCAAACACACCTCAGAGATCTCCCTAGGAAAACTCTGGTTGACATTCTGTCAGAGGTATGGCTGCAGCCTGTGGTGGGTGGGAGGAGGGAAGGCGTTGCTTTGGGAGCTGCCTTTTCATTACTTTGTTCATAGCAAAAAGTTGAGGGAGGATTATGGAAGAGTAACTTTAAACTGTGGGAGCTGTGTTCTGAATGGTCTGTGAGCAGATGCTTTTGTCCTGGGAAGGATGCTCTGGTTTACTTTAGTCTGATTCCATCATGGCCAAACCCATGTTTGCTGACAACATATTGTCCGTGTGGTTCAGCACCTGGGGGACTGTATGGCAATACTGGATAAAAACTGGTTAATTTTGGTTGCATCACCATAAAGACTGATTGTAAAGCTTTTGGAACACCACAGGCTTTAGGTAAAACACTGTACAGTGCAGGTGTTTTAATACACTACACAGCAGGTTAGTAAAATGCCCTCAGATGTTTCTCACGTGCTCCCTAACCTTCGTTTTTGTCCAGGTTCCTGAAACTGTGTTTGAGGAGGTGCTGTTTGGCATCTTGCAAGCTGATCTGACTTCAGCCTTCAAATCTCCAGAGAACCTGCACCTATTGCTTGTGGGCATGCAGAAGTTCCCCGGTGTTCTAAAACCTAAAAAGCTAAAGAAGCTGTTTGGCTCACCTACTATTGTAAATGAAGAAAATATCCCCAGGTCAGTTGTTAAATGAGCACCATTAAATGCAGCATTCTTGGTCTCCTGGCTATCTGTGAGAGAAGTATGACTTTCCCTCTGGAACCTTCCTGTACTAGGAATGCTTTCTAACTTTCTGTGGTATCTTAGGGGTTAAATGCTAACAGCTATGCAGGTTATTAAATTTAGTTCTGACAGTTCTCCTCATGGGTTTTGCCTCTGGTGATTAGGAAATGTTCTGTATTGTTCAGCAGGATGAATTTGGCCTTCAGCAATCCCCTTGCAGGGTTGATCTCTCACACTGTGCTCTTGCTTCTTGTAGACTCGTAGAGCTTCTGGAAAGTGCTGCCAAGTCAGAGAAGAAGGACAAGAAGTTGCCCAGCGTAGGGCTTGATTTGCTACAAGTCTCACTGAAGGAAGGTGCCTTTGAACTGTTCTGGAATGAAGCTGTGGAGAGTGGGCTATTCAAGGAGAAATCAGGACCTGTGAGGTTTGTTCTAATGTGCACTATTTATTGCTTTCCTTATTATCCTTCTGTTTCTTGCCTCAGACTTTCTGTTGCCCTGTGGTAGGATGGAACATACGGTTTCTGATGAACAATGTGAAACATTTTATTATTTAGACATTCATGAAAAACCTTATAGGAAGCCAGGAATTATCAGTAAGATTTCTGTTAGGATGGGCTGCATAAAAATGCCTGAATATTATTGGTCTCCTTTGGTGGTTTGGGTTCTGCACAGTGTATTTTAGTGGGATATGACTGGGATTGAAGTCATAACAGTAGTTGTTTCAGCTCCTTTTCCAAGTTTAATATTAGATCTTTACAAGATTCTTAGGTTGTCTCCTGAGATTCACGCTGTACAAAACTAGTGCAAAATCCTCAATACAAATCTGTGAGCATTTTAGGGGCACATAATTCAATTTGGATCGTAGCAAGCCAGTCTGTGAACGGATCTAAATCTCTGTTAGGTGAAGTGTTTGAAAGTCGTAGCCATGCACTTGCATATACGTATGTATTTTAACATATTACATGAGTACCACAGTGAAAGGAAACCATTTTCCCAGCCTTGGCAGTTTATGTCTTGTGTTAGTTGACTTGAATTGGCATCTTTGTACATCTGGAAATGTGTATGCTCAAAAGTGTTGCGTTATTTAGCCTGGCTTCCTGCAGAATTGAGGCTAATGCTGTTTATCTAACAGTTCTTGAGCCCATTGGACAAAAAAAACCATTGATCACATTTGACAGCAAGTTGCAAAAACAAATACGTTTTTGTTAGTCCTGTGGAAATGGATCCCTTGGGAGAAGAGAACCAGCAAGTGGATTGTGGAAGGGGCTGCTGGTGAGGACTCATCTTTTTCTAGGCAGTGGAGGACGTGGTATGGGGAGAGATCTTAAGGCTCTGCTAGCCAGAAGGAATGTTTTCAACAGTAGGACTTTTTAATGCTGGATCTATGTAGAATCCATGTGTTTTTGACTTCAGTCTTTGTGCACGGTCCATGCAGCCTGTCCCCATCACTTATTATGTCATGCAGTCATAGAGTGGTCTGGGTTGAAAAGGATCTCAAAGATCATCTAGTTTCAACCCCCTGTCTCATCTTTCTATGTGGCTTTGTGACCTTGTCTCTATTTGAGAGAATCTTCTTTCTTTCTGCTCAGTTACATGTGCTACCGGCTGCTGGGCAGTGCTCTCCCACTGTTGTCTGTGGATCAGCTGCAGATGGTTCTCAAAGGGAGGGTGATGCAGCACTATGGAGAGCACGTTGTGACGACTCAGGTAGGTCTTCTGAAGGTACTCACGTTCAGGGATAAAGACACTGTTCTGAGCAGAACTTTACCCCTACCTCTGTCCACCTTTCTAACCTTTTGTATTTTATATATATATA
>PPHD01012859.1:0-17730 GCA_002909625.1 Bambusicola thoracicus | reverse complement strand
TGATGATCCTTGAGGTCCCTTCCAACCTGAGTAATTCTATGATTCTATGATTCTATGATTCTTTCTTCAAGATTAGCTCTAGTAGGAAAGAAAATGGTCCTTTATATATTTAATGAATGGAAAATGGAATGGGAAGACAGGATACAGAATTGCAGCAGGGTATTACAATGTCTTTTTTTTTTTTTTTTGTTTCTTCTAAGCAGTAATATATTTTTGAAGTGTAATAAGATCCTTTTATTCCTACAGATAGCTCTAATGTTGAGGAAACTCAAGGAAGGAGGATTCAAAGCAATGTGCTTTAGACAAAAGGGTCTCTAAGTGAAATGTTTTCAGTATTTTTTCCCATGAGACATCAGTGGGTCTGTATGGATTAGCACTACTTCAGTAGATGTACAGTATTATCTCTGACAGGTCTGTGAGTATATTGTATCAGAACAGTAATATATAGTCTGCATAACTGGTTAGCTTATCTGATAATAATTCCATGAGAGCTGCACTAATATACAGTAGCTCAGAATTTTGTCCTTTATTCTTTCCTTGATAAATTATTCCTTAAGTGACATGAAATGTTTTTACCTTGCAAAACTACTTCATATAGTGAATTCTCTCTTTGATATCTTGAGTGAGACTTAAGAGGTAAGGTGCTGGTCATAACCTACAATGTATGAAGCAGATGACTAGCTTCAAGCAGGTAAATATCTTTGAGAAATCCCATGTTTTTTTTTTTTTTTTTAATGAGTCCTGAATATTCAGTACTGAGGTGGATGAACTTGTAGGTCCTCAGGAATAAGCTCCATTAGCTTGTGCTTAATTTCTCCCAAACAACACTGAAGTGTGCACAAAGGCTTAAATTACATTCCAGAACAGTATGTTAAGCCCACATTTCTGTCTTCACACTGCAAGACCACTGTGTTTTAAAAAAAATCGTATGTATTTCTTTACACTTCACCTTGCTTCCAAGTATTTTTGGGACATTTTTTCAGCCTCTTTTTTTAATAGCTTTGGGCTAGAGGTGTTTGGTTTGTTTGTTTGTTTTACATGCAATCACATGACTCCAGAAACAGGTTTTGGAAGAGTGGCCCTGTTTTTCTAAACAAAGTATCCAGAGTTCTCTGCAACAGAACAATAAACCTTGCAGTTACGCAGGATCATCTTGATAGGAATTGGAGTTCAGAATTATAGTAGAGTGTTTGGAGTTAAGTCAGACATGAATTAGGTATCACATAGTATTAGGAATGCTGAAACTGATCTCATGTAACTGAGCCTTACTTAGGAAAAGCAGATAAAGACTCTTTACTTGGTTGTCTCCAGTTAGGGTAGACTAGGGATTAGTGTGGACTATGAAAAGTGTGTCTTTACTGTCCTCTCACTTGAGGATGCTTTGATGATGTAGCACCAGAAACACACATCTGAGAAGGAGAAATATACAGTCTCAGTAAAAGGACTCATAGGTGAAAGTGGAATACAGTGCAGTGGAACTTAGAGAGTTTCTCATCTTCACAACTTCAGAGAGGTTTCAGCTGGTATTAACTTTCAGCATTGCCAAGTGCTTAGTATTTCCTTGCTCTCCTATTCTGGTCTTCAGTAGTTTGCTTTGGTTGTGGAAATGTTTAAATCCCATATCCTAAAAGTGGGGAGAAATACTCAGGAAGGACCTTTCTCAGTGACTTCCCATCCCTTATGGAAAAGCGTGACAGAGAATGTCTATCATGGGGCATAACAAGCCAAGATATGCAGCTGAGTGTCTGTGGTATCCCAGTGGTGTGATTAGCTCTTGATAACTACATCTGTGGAATACTCTTATGGGTTCAATAAACAGGTTTTTATTTTGTTAGGAGATAGGGATAGATTCTGCAGTTTAATGCTGATCAGCATTTCCAGATAAGATGTATAGTTCACATGGATTATAAAACTACTTTGATTGAGGAAAAAGTCTGATAAAAGGAACAGGTAGATTAATCTTGGTTAACCCGCAGTCCCAGAACAGGAGAGAGTGGTTAATTATAGCAAAGAGCCTGAAATATCTTCCAAAGTATTGATTCAAACAGGCAGAGAGAAGGCAGCATGCATACTAACAAACCTAAACAAATAAAAATCCACTGTCGTTGCATAGATCAACATGACCATGCTTCAGCAGCAGTGCTGACACTGTTATAAACAGCTTCCATGGCCAAGTGGTTCAGCTAGCTGTTCTTGCCCTGCTGGAAATTAAGACCAGATGGAATTTATAGAACTTCTAATCTTCACAGTCAGCTAAGAAAGTTCAGAGAGTTTTCAGGTACCATAAACATTCCGATTGGTGTGCACATCTGTTTTAGCCCAGTTCTCATTCCTAAGACATTAGGAAAATTTGAATACAAAATGAAACTTGGAAATGTGCTGCATGTGCAAGGTGAGGTTCTTCTCATGGTACCTGAGTTCCTAGTTGATTCTTCCCTATATGTGGTCAATGTTTTGAGGGTATGCTCTCTTCTAGGAGGATCAGAAGCGTGAGGGCATAGAATGATTGTCTCAAATTGTGTTGGAAATTTGACATGAGGGAAGGATGTGAATGTGAACCTTTTAAATCACTGGACAGTAACATATGGATGGTTACTGAAGGGTCGTATTGTCTATGTTAAGTCTGTTCCCTGTGAGGAGGCTGTTTCTCCACTTGTTGTTGCCTTGCATAATTACTTAATATTGAGGAAAATGCTGTAGATCTATTCTTGTTATATGTTCTTTGTTACAGGAGCCAAATATTTTGAGTCCAATACAGGATGGAACCAAAAAACCCCAGATAGACAGCAATAAAAGCAATAACTACAACATTGTTAAAGAGGTTAGTGCACCTGTCAAGAAACTTGCTTGAAATACTTGTGTGATAAATTGATTGAGTAATTATTTTATAATATTCTATTTATGTTTTTATTTAATGTTTTATTTCCTTTTTTTGCCTACATGTTTGTTTATTTGTTTACAGATTTTGGTTCGACTCAGCAAACTTTGTGTTCAAAACAAAAAGTGTCGAAATCAGCAGCAGCGATTGCTGAAGAATATGGGTGCCCACTTGGTAGTCCTGGACCTTCTGCAGATACCCTATGAAAAGGTTGGTCTGATGGTTTTGATGGTAAAGGGCATGAACTCAATGAAAGGAAGGTCTCAAAAGATCTTAGAATCAATTTGAAAAATTCTCCATGCTAAATTCCGTGAACTGTAGTACGACTCTAAAATAATCATGGATTTCTCTCCATTGATACTAATGGGATCAGGATCAAGTTTAAGTATGACTATCTACACAAAGCGTGTTTTATTAGGAGTTAATATAGACTGCTTTAGGTTCCTGTATATCACTGTGCTGACATCCCATTCCTAAAATGAGTAAACCTTAGAATTACAGAAACATTGTACAGTCATAAATGATGATTCAGTGGAGCTCTTGGCAAAGCATCTAAATTCCTCTATTAGGTCCTGATATGAGTGCTAGTGTAGATACATACGATGGACAAGCAGGCTTTCAGGGACCAATTCTGAAATCATTTCAATATTTCTGTGATGGCAAGCTTCTAACCTAGGTCTACTTGTAGGTTTTCCGTAAAATAATGTGATTTGTATTGATTTAGTGGCTGTGAGCATGTAAGTGAATGATTTAGATGAGCTTTTAAATAGAGTGTCTTTTTAGATCTTACATGAAGTACTGAAAGGAGATAGAACCTCTGGGCTGCATTTTCCCCAGTGTAATACATTAATGTTATGATAGAGACACTGGATTCAGCTCTCTTCAATATAATAATTAGTGCTTGTTCATATAGGTGGTTCATTACATCATGGTTTGAGTATTATATGAGAGAAGCATAAAATCTGAATGAGTCTAGACATGTATATTTTTGTAGGTTATTTGTTTGATCATTAACGTGATTGACACAGACATGCACACATATTTTATATATAACAGTATAACAGCCAAAGCTTTTCAGAAGGTGGAATCATTACAGACTAGTGAGCGCTTTTGAATATCAAGCCACTTACCACTTGTTTTTTAAACTAGGAAGTGACAAATGTGCAGTAGGAAACCATGCTTTGAGTTCAGTATTGTTGATGTCTTGCAATTATTACTTTATTTTTAGTAGTAGAACCCAAAAAAACCCCACAGTTCCTCCAGAAATTCATAAAAGAAAGGTAACTGCAGACTAAGCCATGAGACCCGAGGCTAAGAAAACTGGATGGAACGAATTATAAACTTTAGCGTTTGTGCTGTTACCCTATGGTCAAGTAGCTTCACTGTAAGGTACAGTGTTAATGGACTCTAAAGGAAACTGGATAGGTTGCTTTTGCCAGAGGGAGAATTCCTACCCTATGAAGGCTCAGGTTTGTTCCATCCTGAATTCATATACTGCAGATATATCAAGCATGTTTTGGTATGTCCAGCTGAAGCATTCCTCAATGCTTTCCACAGAGCGATGAAAAGATGAATGAAGTTATGAATCTAGCCCACACTTTTCTTCAGAATTTCTGCCGAGGAAATCCTCAGAATCAAGTTCTCCTCCATAAAAATCTCAATTTATTCCTAACTCCAGGGGTAAGTATGTCATTTTACATAAAATATAGAATCACTAAAAAATGACAGTGCTAAGTAAATAATTTCTTAAAATTATGCTTTCTCTGCTTTCTCTTTTCTTTCCTATCTTTTCTCCTTTCTCGTTGCCCTTTATGTCATTGCTTTTAATAATGCTGTTTTTCAAGTATAAAACAGTATTACCTATGGGATTTATTAGTAGTATCTATTAACATGGGTCACATCATCACATCTTGTGTAGCTTGACTGTGGTAACTCATGAGGATAAGTTAAAACTCATTCATCCTAACTGACTCATATCTGGACTGTAAGTCAGGGTAGAAAATGCTGTGATTATGCTTTCATGAAGCTTGTGTGATAACAAAACATGACACGTTTTTGTCAATGGTGCTTCCATTTGGTTCAACTAATATAAAATATTTTCCTTTATTAATCACTGCCTTTGCATTAGACCTCTTTGTCACAGTCCAACTCTTCATATGTCTGTGTTTACAACTATGATGTATAAAATGACACCTCTTTCAGTGGCAGAGCAGCTGAGCATATGTCTTTTTTAGAAAGAGTGTGAATATTAGTACTGTAGACCTCTGACCCTCTCTACATTACCGAAAGAAGTGTTTGTTTGTTTATTTATGAAGTTAGCGAAGGGTGCAGAGTTTTCCATGGGGGGCAGTAGATCTTAGATTTCATCCTATCCAACATTCACAGTTAGTTCAAGTGCCAAGTATGGAGCCTATTTGCTCTTACACATTTTTTTCTTTTGAAGCTGATCTTCCAATCAGTTCAGTTGCTGTGCTTTTGTTCATATTGTGGCACAAACTTCCTTTCAAATGATGCTAAACATAAAAGTGTGGGAGAAACTCCCAGAATGTATACAGTCTGGCTACTGGGTTCTTAGCAGTATCTCTTTCTTAATAATGATCTGCTCCTATTGAAGAATTCTATTCACTGAAACAACAATAACCTCAAGGTCCCTCTGTAATTAATGTGGAAAGAGATATGCTGTCAGAGAGGGGTCAGGCTATGTACGCATTAATTCACATGCTAGAAATGCCTTCCTCTATCAACCATAGTGCCAGAAGTAAGTAAGCATCTTTCTGGAGGATCTCTATGCCAAGCTTAATGGTGAATAGTATTGATGTGGTCTCCGTTGTCTTGAATATCAAAGTCCCTACGGAGTGCTCTGGCAGTGTACAGTGCGTTGTGTGTCTTCACCTTCCACATGAACATAGATTTTGTTTATGTCTACTTTAGGACCTTTCTGTAGTCCTCGGAAAAGGTAGAGAAATGCCATCGTAAAATCCAGAAATTGAAGTAACCCTAAGGTGACTTGTTAATCTCTGGGCTGGTGGGCACTGGATTCTTCCAGCCATTATTTATGGGTGTGCTTTTCTCTAGTCTACAGTCTTGGGAATCTTTCAATCTCAAAATAAATCTACTGTTTTTATTTTTGTATGCTGTTTAGCTTCTGGAAGCTGAAACCATGCGACATATCTTCATGAATAATTACCTTCTTTGTAATGAAATTAGTGAGAGAGTGGTACAGCACTTTGTGCACTGCATTGAGACCCATGGCCGTCACGTGGAATACCTGCGTTTCCTGCAGACCATTGTAAAAGCAGATGGCAAATATGTGAAAAAATGCCAGGACATGGTAATGACAGAGGTAAGTTTATGGTTTGTATGTTAGTTGTTCACATCTTTTTAACACACTAGTGTTTGAAGACTGCTTGCTCCTTTCTTATTACCAATGGGATACAATGGCATTGTAGCTTTAGAATTTTAAATAGTATCATAAGTAATATTTTAGCAATTTAGTCTTTTAGGGAATTTAATTTTATACGGCCATCTGTGTAGCTACTAGAAGGAAAACATGGGTGTTATCATATCAATAACAAGATGTCTGTATGTAAAAGATGTAACATGTAAATCTGAGTAACATAAACCTTCATTCTCCTGTGGTGTACCTTAGGAGCCGGGTACAAATCCATCTTCCATATTCTGGTATGGCTTTGCCACATAGTATGCTCTTATCCCAGTGGATTTATCTAAGTAGTGTTGTAGACCACTTTTTTAACTAGTAGTTAGTTTTAGTAACCATGTAAAGATCCTCCCTCTTACTTTCTGCTTTTGTTTACAATGCTGTAATTCTGGAGCATTTTAGATTTTGTAGAGCTAGCCTAACTAGATAAACGTGGAGTTTCACCTGGTAAATTCCACTGAGTAGTTTGTGGACATATCTTTATGCCAATATTGCTACTAATAAAATACTTAATTGACTTCTATGCAAGTAGAATTACTTGTATAGTGTGCGTGATAAATGAGGTCTTTGACTTGCAGGCACTCATGCAGTTAACTGTAATTATTTTAATAGCTCAATGAGATTAGTGAGTAAAATAGAATATGGTCAAAAGCCCAGGTAAGATCATAGTAGCAAACAATTTTCTTTACTTTCAAAGTTCATTTGTGTTTTCAAAGTGCATCTTCAGAAAGAAAACAGAAATAAGCTGTAGTGTTGGTGTGAACAGAACTAAAACCCAAAGAAATTTCATTCCACAGCAAGAAAGAGGAAAAACTTCTAATTGAGAAAATAAAGCTTTGGCTTACATGGATAACCTTTAATGAAATCTACCTCAACCTTTTCAATTTGACTGAAGTGTTTTAGAATGCAATATCAATTACAAGCCTTTGATTTACATAATTCACATCGTTCTTGTGCCTTAGTGCTTTTAGATATTTCCCCATCCATCTCAGCTTCTTATGGATTTCTACTTTCTGATCAGACACAGTTTTGAGACTTTCCTCAATTTAAATACATTTTGTTACTGATATATGAGCAGAAACATGAATTGTTATATCACATTTTCAAATTGACTGCATGATGAAAAAGGAAATGAACTTGGGTATGACGTTTAAATCATGTTTTCTGCAAGAATTTTGATCAGGAAACACTCTCATTTTTACTGAAGAGAGTAAAATCGCAGTCACAGAATGGTAGGGGTTGGAGGACACCTCTGGAGATCAAGTCCAAGCCCCAGCTAAAGCAGTTTCCCTACAGTAGTTTACACAGGAAAATGTCTAGTCAGGTTCTAAATATATCAAGAGAAGGAGACTACATAACCTTTTGAGGCAGCCTGTTCCAGTGCTCTGTAACCCTCACAATAAACAAGTTCTTCCTCATGTTTGCATGGGACTTCCTGTGTTGCAGTTTTTGTCATTTACCCCTTGTTCTGTTGCTGCACACCACAGAAAAGAGCCTTGCCCCATCTATTTGACTTCTCCAATTTAAATGTTTATAAACAGTGATGAGATCCCCGCTCTGTCTTTTCTTCTTCATCCTGAACTGTCCTAAGTCTGTCAGCCTTTCCTCAGAAGGGAGATGCTCCATGCTCCTAATAATCTTTATGGCCTCCCACTAGACTCTCTCTAGGATATCCCTTTCTCAAGGAGCCCAGACCTTTAAACAGTTCTTCAGATGCAGCCTGACCAGGGCAGAGTAGAGGGGGAGGATCACCTCTCTTGACTTGCAGGCCACACTCTTTTTAATGCACCCCAGGATCCCACTGGCCTTCTTGGCCACAAAGGCATACTGCTGGCTCATGGCCAACCGGTTGTCCACCAGGACACCCAGTCCTTCTCTGCAGAGCTCCATTTCAGAAGATCAGCCCCCAACCTGTACTGGTGCACACAATGATGACTTGCTTTAAAAAAAAAAAAAAAAAAAAAAAAGCAGAGAATTACAGATTAACAGTTATGATTTGTTAGAAAAGAATACCAATAGTGAAATTTGAATGGTGTATGAATGGCATTGAAGTGTAATAAACGGTGTAGCCTGATGATTGAAAATGAGATGAAGCCAGGACTATTTGTAAGAAACAGTTGAGACCTACTTTGTGACCTTAAAAAAGCAATGTAATTTTTCTGTGCCTTCAGCTGGGATGTGTAAACAATTTAGCACAGGACAAGATAGAGTGAATATGTGACATGCCTGCAACTATTCCTGTGTTTTCTTTTATGCTAATCATATTTACATGTTTTAGCACATGCGCACAGATCATTAGAAGAAGTACTTTTCAATGTATTGAACATTCTCAATCTGGTTTATTCATGTGTTCTCATATCTTGGTCCCTATGTCCACAGAGTGCTACCTAACTTTACCTACCTGAGAGGTCCCTTAGGGCACTTTTTCTTGTTACAAGCGTGCTTTGAGGTTCCTGGAAGAACAAGCGTCTGCCAGTGTAAGGATTACTACAAAAGGGAAAGCAGAGTTTACTTTTGAACCAAATCAATGTGGTAGCAGAATTGTCTATTATCTGTAGTGTTTCGGAATGATACATTGCAGAGCATCAGCAGCTCCTTTGATCCTGTCCACCATTCATTATACTTTAATAGAATTCTTAACTCCTGTAAAATATACTTTAGTGGAAGAAAATATGCTTTTACTACTTTGATTTGTTTTGTTTATTTTTGCCCACCATCACTGAGTTCACTGAACTCAGTAAGAACTTTATCTGGTTAGCGCCAGGTACTTCTCTTCCTTTTCTGTTTTTAGTGAAATGGATTTCCTTTGCAAGTCACAGTTAAAAATGGGTAAGATGGGGAAATACACTATCTTCTTGCCTTGCATTTACTTTGTCTCCTTAGCTCTTCCCATGCTATTGCAATATTATCTGCTTTGATTTATGGTTCATCACAATCAGTATGTAGTAAACATGACATACAGAATCAGTTTTCACAAATCCAATATCTCATTGTATTTCTTCTTCATTCATCAGTGATAGGTACATAAAAGGACAGGGGATCCATTTGACTTGCCCTTTTATCAGCAATACTGGGACAGATTTGTTTGAATTTGATGTAAGATTGTAGCTGAGGAAATCTAGAAAAAAATCATCTTGTCATTCATCTTTGCAAAACATTCATAAGAGGAAAAAAATTATGGGAATTTAGTGGTCGGCCTAATGAGAAATTACAGAGTACATACCTTCTCAGAGGGCTAGGTGTGGATTTTTTTTATTATTTTGTATTTGAAGTATCATAAGAGCATAGTATTGCAGATATCAGCATAAAAAATGTCAACTTTCCAACATTTTGAATACATATATTTTCCCTATTTTCCCTTTTGTCATTGAAAGTAGAGAAATTTATGACTTCTGAATTGCCATACTGTCTCATTCTTCCCTTCCAAGCATTTGTCCTTTTAAACGTTTCCTCTGTTCAGTGTTCAGAAAATATCTATGTTGAAAAGTCAGAGTGGAAACATTCTAGAAAACAAAGAATAAAAAGAAGCAATAGGAAATGAAGGAGTGACTGAATTCACAATTCAATCTACACAGTTGTCAAAGTAAAAATAATCAAGCAGTGAGGAAATCACAGTTTGAAACACTGGGAAAATGTAATGAAAATTTTCCTGAATTTTGTTACTTTTCAAGTCCTCTGGGAGACTAGCATTCATTCCTTCTCTTGCTGCTTTCCTATTTCTTTACAGCTCCACCAGCCTTTACTTCTACCTTTGAATTCAGTAAGCTATGTTTTCACATCATGTGCAAACTTGGACGTGTCAAATACCTTATTCACAAAATACATGTGGTTGCTGTGCTTCCAAGTTGTATTCTGCACTAAAAAAAGGGTTTATGGGAACTTATTTTCACTTCCATTAAGAGTGCACTATGCTTGAAAGGAAAGTGATGAAGAGAAGGCATGTCTACTGTCTTCTCCCAGCTCCATGCAAGCTCATAGAGCATCACTGGCAGTATGTATATTCCATGTATGTGTCTGGGAGAGATGTTCAAAACAGTATTGGAACAAAACTTTTCCATGAGATCTGCTGAGGTGGAGCTGCCAGCATGCACCTCTGCTCTGGATCCTCTTGAGATGAGCAATGTACTTGTAGTAAAATCAAATATTTTTCACATACACCAGTTCTTTGTTAAATGGAAGTGCTGGCATGACAGTGACAGTGTCAAGATCCATCTGCCAGATTTCCACAGGTTAGGAAAACTTGTCTTTTGTTTCAGATGCTGAGCAGAGGTGCAGAAGAGTTTAGGTAAATTCTGGCTTTTTTTGTAAGGTAGTCCATAAAGTTTAGTATCTCTGTACCTCAAGTACCTATCTGTAGAATCGGGATAATAATGCATCCTGGCCTTATAGTAGGAGGTAGGAGTGATTAATTAACTTCAAACAGACATTGAGATGGTGGGAATAACAAGGATAGCGTACTGTCTTAGGTAAACACGTAGCTACATTGAGATTAAACTTCAAGTTCACTTTGCATGAGCTCATTCCTTGGTAGGTTATTCCAGATTTACACTTATGCAGATAAGAGCAGTTTACCTTGGCTATTGTTTTGACATGTGTGTTTGGTAAGCATCAGACTAATCTTTTCTTTTTTATTATTTCTTTTTATTTCAGCTCTCTAGCTAAAGTACCTTTGTGTATTTAAAGGTAGAACAAAATAATTAAGAAAATGATTGCAGTGCAGGGTGCGTAAAGTGTTGTGGTATCTTTTTCAGCTGATAAACGGGGGTGAAGATGTGCTGATATTCTACAATGATAGAGCATCATTTCCAGTTCTACTCCAAATGATGTGTTCAGAGCGAGATCGAGCAGATGAGAGTGGACCCTTAGCATATCACATCACTCTAGTGGAATTGCTAGCAGCTTGTACAGAAGGAAAGAATGTATATACAGAGATCAAGTGCAATTCACTCCTGCCACTGGATGATATAGTGAGAGTGGTGACCCATGATGACTGCATACCTGAGGTAAGACTCACTGAATGATGAAGCAGAATTACAATTTTTAGAAACACAGGAATATTTTCCTGTTTCTAATATCCTGAAAAGTTGAGTATTTACACAGAAAAGAGGCTGGAAACAGGTGTTGCTTGTGGAAGTAAATAAATGAGAAAGGATTGTTAATATTTTTTTAAATAGAAATCTGTCCCTTTTGCTGCTTGTTGATAGTCAGGTTTTTGGATCAGGAGAATTTTTTGTTGTTGTTTTTCTGGGTTTGTGCAGCTACTGTCACAAGTTAGCCCTCTGCTAAACTTCTGGCTCCTGGCTGCAAAGAGGAAGCTAAGTGATTTGTCAGGCTAATATTTTTCCTCTGCTTTGAGCTGCTGGAAATTCTAGAGTAACATTCCATCTGTGTTGAAGTCACTGGGAGTTTTGCTTTATTAAATTCAGTTCCAGTCTGGCAAATACTCTTTTTCTCTGCATATAGAGGCCTTATTCTGCAGATGCTACCAGTCATGGCTCACTAGAACTGTGATACTTTGGGCTGATGAGAATTGAAATGCTTGCACCAAATTTGATGTGATCAAAATAAATCTTACAGTCTCTGCAGGAGCTTGTTCTGGCCCTGCATATTGGTCAGAAGGATTTCTACAGGCTGTCTGTTGGAGGCGTGGGTTTCATCTCAACGCAGCTAGGCCTCGCTGAACTACATAATCCCTCTGTCCCATGAGAAAGTCACCTTGTGATCAACTGATTCTTTTCTTATAAAGTAGAACGTTTGCTTTGCTCAAATGGTTCCTCCCAACATTGATGTTAACAGCTGCTAATTAAAAAAGCCCAAACAAATGAAACCTAAAAGTCTATCACGTCTAAGGGTTTTCTCCTGACGTCTTTAAACTGCGACATCTGTTCTCCCTTGACCATGACAAAGTCTGTATTTAATACACACATTTCAGTCACTGGATATCCGTTTTTATGATGTGCTGGCACAGGTTTTTAATAGAGGAGAGGAGTGAAAGTGCAATCCTCTTGTTACGTTGTGCACTGCTGTGGCTGTGGTTACAGTGCTGCAAAAGCTTTCTCCTCTATTTAGATCTGAGTTAAACCTACTCTGAATATTAGCGCTGCATAGGATTGTCAGGAAATAGGGATTGCAGTCTCATCTCTGTTAAAGACCTTTTTTGGTATTTGGCAGGCCTGTCACAAGGCATCAGCCCGCAAGGATCAGCTCATTAATACATGGGTGTCTTCCATTTTGACAGTTCCTGATTTTTGAGCCATGCCCTTGTCATCTGAATGTCATTTTAATATCATTTATTAACTATTAAATTAATAGTTTTATTATTGCTTTGTGGGGGAATTGGTATTAGAGTTTTTGCAGAACATCTCTATTTTTCTTAATGTGGTCTTTCAGTGAGTACATTAATGTGTTTGTTGCCATCCTTATCTCTTAAATGTTTAGAACCAAACGTGGTATTACTGTTATTGGCATTTCTTAGAATTGGAAGGATCATATTATTTATTCAATATTCTTACATATAGAAAACAGAATGTTAATGGCTCCTGTTGTTCTGTTTCATATTGGTTCTGTATTTGCTCATCCTGCAGGTGAAAATTGCCTATGTTAATTTTGTTAACCACTGTTACGTGGACACTGAGGTGGAAATGAAAGAAATCTATGCCAGTAACCACATTTGGAAGTTATTTGAGAACTTCCTTGTTGATATGGCAAGGGTAAGTTTCATGAGGTATGAAATACTGCTGTATAGTCAGGGGTGACAACTGAACTTTGTGTGAATTTCATTTATTTTATCCATTGCTTTTTCAAAGTTGAATATAAATATATTTTTAACAGATCATCATTTCTATTGTATTTTCTTTATCATCATATAACCTGCTAATTGCTAATAGTCTTCTTTGTCTAAAAGGGCACCTTGGAACCTATGTCCCTTTCTCTTTACTTCCAGAAAAATAAATTGGATGTGTGGGTTTGACACACAAGAAATAGGGTTGAAAACCTCCTGTCCTTCTACTTCACTGTGTGCGTTTGAGTGTGCATTACTTGTCATTATGGTGGTAATTAAAACAAACAAACAGCCACATCTGTAATCTCCTTGGTTTACACTGTTAATATAGTGAGGATCAAGGATAAATAAATAATTTGTCTCCTGTTTCTTCTTGAATTTGACCCTGACCTTTTTTTTGGTCTTTTATTCTGCTATCACTACATTCTTACTGCTGCAAAAGGCAGCTGTAGAGTTCTACTTTTTCAGAATACTAATTAGTGTATAAACTATCAGCCTCAAGGTGATGGGACATAGTTGGCAGTAGGCATTCAATTCTCTAGAATCACAGCATCATAGAATATCCAAAGTTCAACTCCAGGCTCCACACAGGACTACACAAAAATCAGATGGTATGTCTGAGAGCATTGCCCAGACACTTCTTGAACTCTGCCCACCTTGGTGCTGTGACCATTGCCCTGGAGAGCCTTTTCCAAGGCTTTTTCAGAGAGCCCCCGTTCTGATGAAGGGCGGGTTTTCCTGCTATCCAACCTGACCCTTCCCTGTTACAGCTCTGTGCTGTTGCCATGGGTTCCATCCATGGTCACCAGATAGAGTTGTATCAAGTTTCAAGTCATAAGTGATATTAAGCTTCCCTCTCCTGATATTTTGGAAGAAATAAAACTGGGAAGCTTACGACTTTGGGAATGATAGCATACCACAGTGGAATCAGGAGGAGAATTTTGTGTGACATAATGAGTACAGCTTGCAATACATATCCTTCTTCTAGCAGGTAATATTTCTTGTTAGGGCCTGATATTGCTGTCTGTTAATGGAGCTGCTCTTTCTCAAGAAGTAGAAACACAGTTGTTTTTTTTTGTGCTGGTGGCCAGTGTTTGACTGCTGGACAGTATTTTGGAAGTGTTACAGAGCATGTTGTCTCAGTGCTTGCCTATCCTTTCCCTATCCGTGGGTCCATTACGTTTCATAATCCATCAGGTTCTCACTCTTTGCGTCCTTCATTTTGTTGAAATTAGAGAAGAGAAGGAAAAAGAATCTCAATTCAGTCCTGCAGCAGACATTTACACCAAAGTAATAGTGTGCCACAAAATCATTTCTTTGAAACCTATCGGGAGAAAATACCATACTCTCATAGTCACAATGATTTATGGCCAAAGAAAGAACGAGTGCAGAGACTTGTGCTGTGTGATAGGCACAGGGGCCTGTTCATTTTTCTGTGAAACAGAAAACTTATACATGTTTTTATTTTTGCCTTTTTCTGGGCACAGGTTAACGTAGGAATATTTGTGCTCTTTTTTGATGGTAGATGTTTTCAGCAGTAATGAGACCTCTACAAATTCAGTTTTCTTGCTGTTTGCCTTGTTGCTTGGCTGAGAAGCCCTTCAGGACATACCAACTTCATTTGAAAATTAAGATCAGGTACCTTCTTGGAGGGCAATTCTGGTTTTTAATCTTGCTGTTTTTCCCCCGAGAAGTATTTTCTCTTGCTTAAATCCTTTTCTGGATTGCCCTTACCTGATGTATCACGGTACTGACCTTCTGAGCAGACTCTCCTCCCCAGCCATTTGACATAATCAGTTTTCCTTGCCCGTTGGCTTAAAGCAGGTATATTCAGAAAGGGGACTCTGTCCACTGTTCTCTTTGTGAGCCTGGAGACATGCTGCCAGGTGATTTGGAATTATCCTGATGCTAGTGAGCCTGTTTTCATACATTTTGTTCATTGTGAGCTTGTTTTCATACATTCTGCTAATAGGATAAATTTGACGCCAGGTCTTCAGAGGTGAATAGTGTGTGTATTATTAATGCTGTAATTTGTGTGTGTTCTCTTTTCTCCAAATGGCAAAATGCAGTTTTATTTTGCTCTCCTGCAAAGTCCTTAGGCCAAGTGCCTAATTAGTCCTTTTTATTAAGGTCATCAGCTAAAAGAAGTAAAGTAACATATCCGAAGTGCTCTGGCATGTTCTACTCTTCTGCCAGGCCCCATGGGTAGCTGTATCTTCTATGTTATTCAGTGTATTTGGTTTTCTGGGTCCCAGGCAGATCCTGTGAGTTATAAATACATCAGCTTTATGTAGCTATCAGGACTGTTAGAATGCTGTCAGCTTCATGAAAGATGTTACAATACCTTTCAAAGCATTTAGAAAAAGAGCCCTTTGATCCTCTGTGTTGCAGTGAGCTAAAAGAGATGCTTTTGCATGGGGGAAGGGGAAATGCTTTCCTTTTAGCTGCTACAAATGGCTGTCAGTGGGTGAGTTTGTGAGCTTTGAGTCTGAGTCTGTCATTAGAGAGCGCTAAGGTGAAAGATGGAGTGTGTTATCCTCAGGTTGAATTCCTTCAACCTGAAAAAAAGGAAAAAGAAAAAAAGAAACCATTTTTTTTTCAACGGTTGCTAGACCAAAGAAGGAAATATTTAGTCCTCAACTGTCATTCTTTTTCAACGCTGTGATACCTTGCAAAACAGGCAGTCGGCAGATGTGTGTATTAAATTCCATTTGCCAAAAGCAATTGCTCTTTCAAAGACACCTTTTTCTGCAGTTTCTACCAACCTACTTTCTCCCGTGAGAGCGTGACTGAGAGTGCATCACCGAGCAGGTGGGTGCAGCTCCAGGAAAGGCTTCCCTTTTCCACAGGTGGCTCATTCTGTAAGTCAGCAGCTGTGTTCTGAGCAGGATTAAAAACAGAGCTGAGATCTGACAGCTGTGAAGTCATGGTGACTTTCTTCTGCAGAATTTTTGAAATATTATTCATGTGAGTTTTGGTCCCAAAGTCTCTTAAGAGCTTTTTAAACACTGCTTTCTCAATCTTCATCTCCGTTTCATGCATTTCAGGTTTCTTCTTCCACGGGGAAACATCTTTCAGTCCTCAGAAGGGCAGAGGGATAAGAGCAGATGAGAATTTTTCAGACCTTTGTCTAAGCAGAGTGGAATCCCCGCATGTGGCTCTGCCTTGCTTATTCACTTTTGGACAAGCGAAGGGGAAAGCTTAACAGCATTTTGGAATTTAGGTTTGGTGATTTCTAAATTCGCCGTGCTAGTGCTGCACAGCTCACTGTCTTCCCATTGGGATAACAAATTCTCAGCCTCAGAGCTACTGGTTCCAGTCAGAATTGCTGTGCAGATTAATTAAAAGCAGAAGAATATCAAGGAGTTTTAAGTTCTGTTATATATTTTTTTTCTTCCCAACTAAGTTTTGATTATATATCTCAATATTATACCTCCATGAGGACTACGGAAGAGGAGGTGCCATACTCTTCCCATACTGGAGGGCTGAAGCGCTTGCTATTCCATTTTAGCCACTGTTGGTTCTCTGACCAAAATCTTTCCTTTTCTGAAGTGATATGATTGCACTACATGAAGGCATGACTTGTTTTTCTGACACATTTTAGAAAAACAGACAAGCAAAGCTCCTCCAGGTGCCTAATTCTTGCAGCTCTCAAGTTAGCTTTGGTTATTTCTCTGCCTGCCATCTGACACTGCTTTTGTGTTCCCGTGAGCCGTATCCTGCACTGAACATGGGTGCTTTTAGATGTCACGTCAGTAACCTTCCTTGAAGTGCTGCTGGTGAAATTGCTGTCTTGTGGTGTCCAAGTGTCACGGTGGCACAGCATAATTAGAGGGCGTATTTGCCCTGTGTGAGATTCAGGTGCTGTGTATTATGTCTCTGGTTCTGCCACCCACTTTCTCTGTGACCTTAAGCAATTCACTCAGCTTCTCTGGACTTCTGTTCCCCATCCATAAGGTGATGTAATGATAAGTATGTACCATGCAGATTCATGATTATGTGTTAAAAGCTCAGATAGTAGTTTGAAGGTTACCCCAGAAGTCTGTAAACAAGATAAATTCTGTTCTTGCATAGATTCTCTAGAACGTTACAGAAGTCTGTGGCTTGCATAGGTGAAAAAGAATAGTTTTGCCTTTCATTTATTTTTAAACCTGACTAGAACTGCTTATTTGAAGGCTAATGAAGAGGTAGGATGAGTATGATCTGTACGCCTTGTTTGTCCAGTCCTGCCTTTCTCACCCCAACTTGCTTTGTTTAGACTCTTTTTAAGACTCCTTTTAGGACAGTTTCCACTGACATATGCAAAGTAAAAATAACTCTGCATAGATGTTCACAAATGTTGAGGGAAAAAAAAAAAAGAGAAGAAATACTGAAGCATGCATATACCATCCCAGTAATGTTTTCCTTTCTTTAAACTTGACATCTTTATGCAGCAACAGACTTTTAATATTGCACCAAAGAGTGTCTTTAGGAATCGCTTCTACAAATCTGCCCATATCCTCCTACAATTTAATCATCTTTCTGTGCTCCAAAATTGTCCCAGTGCTATCCATTCTCTTCTTTCATTGTTTTTAGCTTGTCTTTTCTATTTTCCTCATGTGGCTTTGTTAATTAATGTTGTCTGCTTAAAAT
>PPHD01012858.1:1844-17730 GCA_002909625.1 Bambusicola thoracicus | reverse complement strand
CTTTTTATTTTGCCAGACTTCTTTTTCCTCATGGGGAACACTGTCTTCTTCCCAGGCAGTTTTCTAACTCAATATTCCCTTGCGATTATTACTTATCTTTTTAAAACTCTGCTGTCACAGCTTTTTCTCGATGATTTCTCTGACTGCTATAACTTTTTTTTTTAAGTGTCATTAAGTGGTATACTGCACGGACTTCTTCATTACAGATCTTCTTTATTTGCTTGTAAGCCATACAGAGTGGTTGTAATGTATTTATAGACAATTATCTAAATTAGTGAATACATTATAAACAATTTGACACACTCTTTCATTATTTCTGAAATTAATTTCTAAGAAGTGAACGATATGGAGAAAGTAGGCTGTGTTCCCACATCTCCTGTGATTGATTCTTGGGCACCTCCAATGTACAAAAGTTACTTCCACCAGGACACAAGCAAAATTTTTCCTCTTGAGAGAGAGGTTTCTTCATGCACATGATATTGAGTGTTTTGTTGTTGTTTGTTTTTGTTTGTTTTTGTTTTAATTTTCTTACTAAGACATGTTTCGCCACATAAAATTTCTTTTGCACAGCACAATTAAATTATATGTATTCCACAGCAGAAAATTTTACTTCTGTAGCTTGTTTTGAGTTTTCTCTCAGCCAAAGGAAGGTTAGCATGGCTAAAGGCCATAAAATATATTAATTACCTAATTCTGTATATTCGCTCTTTAAGGTCCTTTGTTTATGCTTTCAGTAGAGTGTAGATTGAGTATTTCTGTCTGCCTTATCACCATGGCAGTCAATTTAAAATCCTTCTTGGGAACTTTTCTTGTTCTTTACTTTAAGAACTGCCCTGGGAAATGTGAGAAAAACAATTACCAAGCAACAGAAAGATCTAAGAAATTTTGGTCATCTTTCATTCTATCTATGGATAGGTCCCTCAAAATGTTAGAAAATAGATTTGGAGTTGCTAGAGCTGACAGGTAATCACAATACCTAATAAAGAAAACAAATATAATTAAAAAGAACAAAAGGGATTTGAGATAATATGTATGAGTAACTGGGTTTCAGAGTAAAGGAAGAAATCCAAGGCCAAGTTTGAAAAAATAGTATTACAAGACTTCTTTAAGAGAGCGGATTAATTCATTGATACCAGTTAAGCAAAAAGCACTGCTTTATTTTGTTTGGAATTAATTCAGAATCTCTGCAATAGTGATATGTCTCTGGTATTTCCTCGGGGAAAGGAAAAATGGAAGAAATCCTGCTTTTTCCAGGCCAGATGCTATTTAGAACCTATCCAAAATCAAGAAAAATACAGCATCAGACTAAAAGAGAAGTAATTCTATCCAGATGGAATCTTATAAAATAGTGGAAGAAGGTGATAAGGTGACAGCCCTTACAGAAACCCAAGGGGAGCAGTCTTCATCCTCATTTCCAGAGTGTACATACTATCTGAGTATAAATCCCTATTTTCTCTAGAACTGTTAGAAGTACAGTTATCCAAAGCAGTTAGACTGTTGATTTCTTTCACACAGGCTTCCCAGTAGTTCTTATTGTCCAGCTTTACTTTGATTAAGGAGACATTTTAACAAGTTTCTAAGAAGGAGAACTAAATAGCCTCAGCTCTTGGTGGTTCAGTAGTGTCACATGCTTACCCATGTTAAATTTGAGGGGATTCATGTTTATACAGTTTTGGCTCCAGTGGAGGCACTGCATTTCTGCTCAGCCCATCCATGTTTATGGGATTCCTCTCCTCTGGCTGATAAGTAGTCCATTGGGGTAAACTGGAGTGGATTTTGTATAACATTGTGAAATTGACTGACTATGAATGCGAGTCACATATAGCCACAGCTCTTCTTTGCAATAGGGAAAGTTCTTTGTGTATCTGCAAGCTTCTTCCCTTGAATTGCCATGCTGATTTAGAGCCTAGAGATTACTGAACTTTCCACAGGAAACCTGGAGGTTCAGAGGGAACTTAATGACAGTTTTCTAGTACGAAATTGTGGCTACAAAGTGAACGGAGGCTCTCTTCACAAAGAAACGTGTGGAGGGAACAAAGGGCAATGAATACGAGGTACACCAGAAGAAGCTTCTTGATACAACAAAGAAATATTTTACAGTGAGAGCAGTCAAACACTGGGTCACAGTGGAAAACAGTGGAGCCTCTATAACTAGAGCTTTTAGATATGCAACTGAAAAGGGTAATAGATAATCTCATCCAGGCTTACTTGGACCATATTTTGAGGTCCCTTCCAACCTAGTCTATGATTCTATGACTTATATTTCAAGAGGAAGCCAGACAAGTAGTGTAGAAGTCTGTGGATATACTGATATTCAGAGGTTAGATGGCAGTTATCACTGAATGGTACATCTATCTTAGCCTCGAAGTGCTGTGAAGAAGGATCACTTCTGGATATCCAAGCTGTTACAGCAAGTAGTAAGAAAAAGGTTCTGAAAGAGGCTCCAGATCTTGTTCTATGAGCAAATTATCCCACATGTTTTGAAAACCAATTAACTATATTATTTTCAGTTTTTTACTGTTTTCTGAAAGCTGAATATGATGTCTAGACTTGAATCCTGTCAACGATTTGGATTACTGAAGTTATGGAGGGTCTGGGAGTAGTCATCCTGAGATATGTATGAGCAAACTGAAGTTATCACAGCTATTTTATTATTTCCAAGAGTTTGGGGAGCATGACTGAGGAATTGGAAGACAGAAAAGCAGCAGAAATTTAAAAAGGAAGAGATAAGAGACAGAGCAAGACAAGCCAGGGAATTTCACTTTATTTAGTTGGAATATCAGTAGGTTTACCTTTTATACCTGAAAGAATTCTGTAGTAAATAAGCAAACAAAAATTTGTAAGCAGCTGGAAGTTAACAAGGAAATGAGAAATAGCTGATACAGATTTGTCAAGAATAAGCTATGTCCAACAAGATAATTATCTTCTGTGACAGGGTAACAGACAGGAATTGACAAGAGTGAATGTCATATATCTTTATTTTAGGAATACTTTCTAACAGTCTCACAGGACAATTTTTTAAGCTGACAGGTGAAACATTTAAGGTGAAAATAATCATAGAATAGGTGGAAAATGTCTTGGAAAACATTTTCAGTGAGTTCATATTAATGGCTCACTGTCACAATGGAAGGAATTGTCAAATGGGGATTCTATAAGTCTGTTCTGTGCTATTTGGAGTTTTCATTAACATTCTGGAGGATGACAAATAGAGTATACTTGCAGCACTGAAGATGACCTGCAGCTGGGGGGGACTGCGGACATACTGGAAGACAAGGTTAGAATGAAAATGATCTGGAGAAATTGAAGACATGATCAATTGGATTTTAGGAAAAATTTCTTCTCAGAAAGAGTGGTGAGGCATTAGAATACACTGACCAGGAAAGTGGTGGAGTAACCATGCCTGGAGGTGTTCAAGAAACACGTAGATGTGGCACTGAGGGATAAGGTTAGTGGGCATGGTGGGGGTGAGTTGACAGTTGGACTGGATGATCTTAGTGGTCTTTTCCAATCATAATGATTCTAGAAAAACACTGAATGAAAGTCAATAGGGACACCATACTCCACTTAGGAAAAAATGAAGAATACAACATTGTGAGGTGACTGTGTAGGAAGTGGTCCTTCAGGAAGTGATTTGAGAGCATAGTTGAGGAACAGAGATCAATAGAATTGTGCTTTGTAAAAAATTGTAAGTTGTAGTATCAGACCATGAAAGAATTGTTTGAAGAGAGTCTAAAGGTGGTTGCCATGGGAAAACCAAAAATAGTCTGGGACAGGGATATAAATATCATGTTATGTTGAAGTTTCATATCCAGCCTTATATTTCCACAATTTTCTGTGATTTTTGATGTAAAAAAGTTGAATATCCTTATCCTCAGAATCCTAAACACTATTTGCCTTTGCTACAACTCTTTTGAAGGCGATTACATTGAAAAATGGGACGATTGGATTCAGGTGTGGAGCTATTGTGTGTTAGGGCAGAGGTGAGAGAATGGCTTGCTGTAACTTGTTGTTTTCACTCTCTTTGTGTTTAACTAAGCTTGGAGATGGGATGTGAGAGTGCTCTTGGATATTCATTTCATTTTTCATTATACTCAGTGAACCTCATTTTTTGCCCTTCATACAAACACACTACATTCCTTTTTTTTCCCAGCACTTAAAATACTAATCTGTCTGTCCCTGCTGCAGCAGTCTCTGCTGGGCACACAGATGCCTAATTTGCTCAACTCTCATCACAGTTTTGCATTTTACCATCCATCCTGTCCCTTCCATCTCCATGTCAGCATCACTTTTCCCTAGCTTGCCTCAAACAAAGGTGTTAGCCTCCTCACACTCTCCTTCTGTGAGGATGAACAACTTTTAGCCCTTCAGTATCTCCTGCTGCCTGCCTTTTTTCTTGAAAGCCCTAGCCATTGCCTAGGGGCAGTATTAAAACTGCAATTCAGCTCAAATTCCTGTACACTTTCTACAACAGGTTAATGAGAAGAACTCTTCAGCTAGTAGTTGCAGAAAAAGCTTTGGTTGTAGACTGTCAACGTTTAGTTTTCTTACTTGAACCAAGAGATCACACTGCTTTCTCCTGGTAGAATGTCCAATTCCATCATCAAATGCCTAACTGTTCTTTTGGAGTTAGCAGACTAATGCTGAAAGTTTGCTCTTGGGTGCTCTGTGATAGCAGCCTTCTTCTTTTGCTGTGGTAAGAGTCCCAGCACAGAGTCCCAACACAGAGCTGTGTCGATGTATTTGATGAAGGCATCCTGTGTGTATTATTCACACTTCACAAGAAAAGCTGTAGGAAGGAATTTGTGCTGCATGTAGTTCAGATTTGGAGCCATTTGGCAGTATTGTTTAGTGATGCTGACAATTACCCTGTCTCATGGCTAAGGTGGAAGCTCCCGGGGGTAATGAAGTGGTACTAGGTAAATCTACAAATGCTGCCTCACTGCAGGCATAATAGAATCATAAAATTCTTTGGGTTGGAAGGGACTGTTAATATCATCTAGTTCCAACACCTCTGCTGAAGCCAGGGATGCCTCCCTATAAGCCAAGTTGCTCTAAGCCCCATCCAGCCTTGAATGCCTATGGGGGGAAGCATCCACAGCCTCTCTGGAAAACCTGTTGTAGCATCTCCCCATTCTCACATTAAATAATTTCTTCCTTATATTTAGTCTAAATCTATCCTCTTCCAATTTAAAGCCATTTCCGCTAGTCCTGTCACTACAAGCTCTTACAAAAAGTCCCTTCCCAACTTTTCTGTAGACCCCCTCAGGTACTGCAAGGCTGCTATATTGTCCCCGCAAAGCTTCCTCTTCTCCAGGCTGAAGACACCCAACCCTCCCAGCCTGTTCCTATAGGGAAACTGCTCCAGCCCTCTAATAATCTTCATGGCCCTCCTCTGGATCCTCACCATCAGCTCCATGTCCTTCTTGTGTTGGGGGACCCAGAACTGGACACAGTACTCCAGGTGGGGTCTCACAAGAGCAGAGCAGAGGGGCAGAATCACCTCCCTGGACATTCATGCTTCACTTGAAGCAGCCTAGAATACAATTGGCCTTCTGGGATGCAAGCACACATTGCTGGCTCATGTTGAGTCTTTCATCAACTGGCATACCCAAATCCTTCTTCTCAGAGTTGCTCTCAAGCCATTCTCTGCCTAGTCTGTATTTGTGCTTGGGATGGTCCTGACCCAGGTTCAGAACTTTTCACTTGGCCTTGTGGAACTTCATGAGGTTGGCATGGGTTCACTTCAAGCCTGTCCAGGTCCATCTGGATGACATCCCTTCCCATTAGCATGTCAAGTGCTCTACTAGGCTTGTTGTCATCTTCAGACTTGCTGGAGGTGCACTTGATCACACTGGCCATGTTGCCTACAAAGCTGTTAAATAGCACTAGTCCCAGCATCGATCCCTGAGGAACACCACTCATCATCAGCCTCCACTTGGACACTGAGCCATTCAATAGAACTCTCTAAGTGTGACGATCTAGCCAAATCCTTATCCAGTGAGTGATCCATCCATCAAATCCTTTTTTCTCCAATTTGACAACCAGGATATCATGCAGGACAGTGTCATACACTTTGCACAAGTCCAAGTAGATGGCGTTAGTTGCTCATGTGGCTCTGCTGCTATGAGTGACAGGTTCCAAAGTGCTTGTGAGCTTTGATGCAGAAGAATCCCAGTTTAAATTTAGACATACAATTTTCATATTCTACATGTTTCCCCTGTATTTGGGAAGCAGCTACTAAGAAGATATTTTTCTGCACTTAACCCAGGTAAATTCAATATGCAAACTTAGGGTTTTTCTAAGTGATTCTGAACATATTTTAAAGTAAAAATGGATCTACTCTTCATCTTAAATTTTTTCATACATTTCAATCGATGCCCTTGCAATTTGAAAAGAGAACTGAGTTGTTTTTGTTTTCTTTTTACTTTCTCTGTGGAAGGACTTCATAGAATTTTAATAGATACCGTAGATAACATGTAAGTATAGATACCCCTTGGTGAAATGCAGATTCATGCAAGCTAGCTAGATTTGTTTTTGACTCTTCTTTTCTATTTTCTGTGTTTTAGTACTAATAGTAAAAGCCTTCACTGTTGTGTGAAGTTCATTTATTCATTTTGTTTTAATTCTTAAGTTTTACATTAGCATACATATCTTGCAGTTGCTATTAGACTCAGCTCCCTCCTGAATGCTTGTAGCAGTCACAAAAATGTGCTGCCATAGAGCTGTTACGCTGGATGATATTTGACAGAACTACAGTGTAGTACTGTTCATGCATGCTATTTGAAGAACAATTCCACACTTGAACATTTGTATTTTCTTTCTTGAGCTTTGCTTTCTCATGGCTGGCTGTTCATTCCAACACTGTCTATAGGAAATATTTCTTCTATTACTCATTTTTCTGTCTTCAGTGGCCTTGTTACTCTGAAGGGTAATGACAGACTGAATTGAATTCTATTTCCTCTAATTCTGGTAATGAGTGATGAAACCAATGGGCTGTCACAGTTGTTAAGTAGCTGCAGTCATTCCTGTTCTCCTTTGGTCAGTGACAGCATTGGTTTTGCATAGTGCAAGCTACCTGTCATGAGTACCAAGTCATCTGGTTTTGATGTCAGCACCTGTGTTAGGAACCTAAATGCCTTGACTTCCCTTGCCGGTTCATGGGAAAAGCTGGTTCTGGAATATGATTTTTGTGGTTTAACCTAGCAGACAGCTGAGCACGACGCAGCCATTTGCACAGTCCCCCGCAGTGGCATGAGGGAGAGAACTGGAAAACAAATAAAACTCATGAGAGGAGATAAAGACAGTTTAACAGGACATCATCGATCACCCACTGACCTGTGCCTAGCCAGTCCCCAGGCAGCGGTTGTCTTTTTCTTGCTGAGCGTGCTGTCATATGGCATGGAATGTCACTCTGATTGGTTTTCATTAGCTGTTCTGGCTATGCATCCTGCAGTTCCTTGCACACCCCCACACCCAGTGCCAAGGCAGCACAAGAAGCTGAAAAGACTTTGGTGCTGTGTCAGGAGTGCTCAGCAACATCAGAGTGTTATCTACATTATTCTTATCCTAAATCCAAAGCACAGCACCTTACCAACCACTGTGAAGAAAATTGAATCTTTCCCATCTGAAACTGGGACAGACTGAACCTACCAACCTCCAAACCTCTGGAGATGTATTTCAGACTCTTCAAAACTTCTGAGAAATGAATAGGAATAGATGAAACATCAAAGACTCATTTTATATGCTCTAATTTAGGTCATATATGAAGTGAAAAAAGTCACAATCCCAATCAAATCAAACTTTACTTAATATCACTGCCTATCTAACGGGCGGTTCAGTTTAAGCATGCATGCCTTATGACTTAGGAGACTGGATTTAGGTATGCCTCCTGAATAAGGGAATAAAAACAGTACTTGTGTTAATTTGTTGAACAGGCACTTAATTTTTTCTTGAAAAATTTACCTAAGTAGTATAAGAAACTCCAAGTTCTATCTACAAAGGCTCCAGCTTTGACAATAGTGATGTATGTGAAAGCTACCAAAGAACAGATACTGAAACGTGAAACTGAACATGTAAGTAATCAATAAAAGATCTTAATTGAATAACAAGAAATAAGACTGTATTTGTCATAGGGCATATGTACTGAAATCACTGGATAGCTTAGTCTGACTTAATTTTGTTTCTCCTTTATGAAATATCATGGCTTGCTTCTGAATCCAGTGTCTCTTCTAGATATGTATCTGTTATTGGTTAGAGTATTAGCAGAATAAGAATTTATAAGCAAGAGAACTTCTTATTTTATACTGAAAAATGTTTCACTGTTAAAAACTATCTTGCTAGGTTACACAGAACCGTAATCCTGAGTACCTTCACTGCGTGATTCACTAACATGCAATAATTTAAGCACCCTTCAATATGCTTTCTACAAAAACCTAACATTCTGTAGCTCTGTTACTGCTAAACGTTTTCCTCTTTTCTCATATTCATATTTCTCTCCTCTTCTTGTAAACTTCAAAACAATTTTAATAGATGAACAAAATCCTGAATATAGCATTAATCATAATTTGTGCAAATGTAATACAGAGAGGAACACAAATTCATTTTTGTTTTGCTTATACATCATGGGAAAGCCCTAGCTCTTTCTTGCGCTGATGTTACTGTGACAAATATAAGGGAATGTACTATTATGTCACTTTATCTTAAATGCTCACATAGCATCTATATTCTATGATTTTGCATTTACATCCTCCTTTATCCCCTCTATTCCATAAACCCTGAGCCATAATGTTTGCTTGCAGTGATCCTACCTACATAACTTTGCATTTAGCTGTATTAAAACCCACTTTATTTTGTTAGATTCAGGTAACCAAATGATCCTGATAACCATACTTCCCAGTCCTTACTGTCCTTCGTTTTTCTACTCTGCTGTTGATTTTATACTTATTTCTCCCTCAGTGGTTATGGTAATCATGATGATCATTTCTTGAGATGTCAGTTAATCAGTTTTCAGGCCATTTTTGATTCATTGATACTATATATACTACCAATTTTTAATCAGCTGTGTTATTGAATGAATTGCTTTATGAAGCCTAATGTTAGACAATTTCATTAGGCAAATCATCAATTTTATCGGAATCATGCTAGTATGGTGAGAATTATTTTCTGTAATCCACACAGCCTGCTGTTAATTACATTCACGTTATTCGCTGTTTATCAATTAGACTGGGTAACGGCTTATTCTTTCTTTTGTCTCTGTTGATCTTAGGATAAGCTGTCATGCTGCTTGTCCTTTAAAAATAATGGCACATTGGCATTCTTCTGGAATTTCCCTGCTATCTCAAGTTTTATTAAAAATTAATAGAGAGATGAGAGATGCCCTCAGTTATTTAGCCTGTTGATTTGAATATAATTATCCCTAGCAGATGCTACCTAATATTCTCTTCATTTACTGAATCTTGAGTAGGGAAATCTGTGCTTATGAAGTTTAAATGTAAAGTATGGAATGTTGCCAAAGCTGAAACTTTAAGCTTATACTGTCCCTAAACTCACGAGTCCTTCAAGCACGCTCTATCTTATTAGTTAATGTAATGAAAATAATACTTGGATATCAGAGGCAATATGTTACCAGACAGCTTTGAAAGCTTTGTAGTTATAATTACATATATAATTATGAGAAACATTAAATATGGATGATGTTTTCACACTTACAGTTTAAAAGATAAAACAGATTTTGTTCTCTGATTAGAAACAGAAAACTGATTCTATAAATTGCATGTGATGACTTTAGACCTGAGTTCATCTAAAAGCAAAACATGCCATTAAATCTCACCCTTTATCTTTAAGCCCGAGAGGTACTCTGAAATTTCTTTAGCTACCACCAGCGATGTTGGATGATCCTGTTAGTGGATTATCTAGAGCCTGTGATGATTCCAGGAGCAGCCTTGTCCTAAGCTTCGTTGGGAAGCTCAAATTGGAAAATCTAAGTGAATGAGGTTTTCAATAGAGACCAATTATGGTATGATTCTTCTACTGAAATTTATGGTTATATGTAGGAATGCTGATGAAAGTGCTGGCTGGTAGTGTGCTTTTTAAAAATTATGACCAATAATAATCTACTACTGAAAGTTTTAGAAATACCGGTAGTGGGCAGAGAAATATTCAGTTGAGCTCTCAGGGTGAATTGTTTCTTTGTTCATCTGGCAAGTGTTTGGGATTTTATCGAGGCACCTTATTGAGAAATTCTTGTTCACTGCTGGCAAAAATGTATAGCTAAAGGTAGTATGTTGAAAAATAGTGTTCTGTACTTGAGAATTTGTTCTATCAAATAGTGTTATTGTGCTCTTTGTATCTCTCGAGGTTTTTATGGAAATAAATAGGAGACATTACTTTTGGAGCTATTCATGTACACGTAGAGCTTTTCAGATGCTTAAAGGTAGTTTTGTACTGAATCAGCACCTCAGTACTTAAACTGATACTGAGTAGGACCCATGCTGGAACAAAACATTTTATATCCTGTAACACTGAAAATAACAGGTGGTACTGTAGCCAATTATGTGTTAGAAGTTTAATATATTCTAATCCATGTAGACTCATTCATGCTTAGTACTATCCTGAACCAGAACACAGACTGCCTGGTGACATCCATTCTAAAAAGCCTATGCTTGTTTAGGTACAGTTCTGTACTCAGAGATTCCTCCTTTATAGCCTAAATCGTACACAGTGCATGGAGACAGCTTTTCTTGATCTACTTGAGAAGGTGGTGTGATGTCATATAAAAATGACTGAGTGAGTGATGAGGCACTGGAACAGACTGACCAGAGAAGCTGTGGATACCCCATCCCTGGCATTGTTCAAGGCCAGGTTTGATGAGACTTTAGGCAACCTGATCTAGTAGGGGAGATGGAGCTAGGGAGTCTTTAAGGTCCCTACCAACTCAAATCATTCTTTGGTTCAAGAATTCTACATTTCTGTTATTCTCTGACCTAGGTTTAAATCAAGCACTTAAACTGCTTTGCATTGTGATGATGGATCTAGCAATGCATTCAGTAATATGTCCTCTCACTGCGATACTTAGGATATGAGGGATTTGGTAATGCGAACTATAATTTACAGTTAATTAACTACTAATACGCTGGGTTCTGCATATGCTTTAGCCAATGAATTAATTTTAATCTTTGAAAATATTTATAAAATGTTGTATTTTGATAATGTTATAATGTTATAACGGCTTATGTATCATAAATCTAAAGTACTTAAGCACACAACTGGATATGAATTAACATATTGTCTTAAGGACTTAAGGTGCCCAGATTAAATTTTAAATCCTTGAGTGACAGATGCTGAGCATATTCACAAAAAGTGAAATGGATGCACATATGCTTGTGTGTCTGTCTGTCATTTTTGTTAAGCAGATGGTTAATTTTCAGAGCATTCTTTAAAACTTCAGCTGGAGGTGTATGTGTGTGTGTGTGTTCATCCATGCAGATGTGTGTGGCTCTCAGGCATCATGAAGAAATGGCTACAGAATGGGTGCAGCTACAGTTATTATCTGCATTTATAATTGACAGAAAAAAATGTGTAGGAAGCTTTAGTTTCACACTGGCAGATTTAGAATAATCTATTGCTATCTCTTGCAGCACATAAAAGTAAGAAAAATAAAGTAATTACAGCTCCTGTTCACCCAATTTAGTTGTCAAAATGCATGTGTGAGTTTGATTAAAGGAAAAGACTTTGAGAAGAACAATTATATACTAATCATACTGAAGGGCAGACTGAAAATTGCACCTGTTCTGTGGACAAACAAGATTAATTAAAATGATGAATTTTAAGGCTCTGTGCTGAGGCCTCAGGATAACAGGTGAATACTACAAGATCTTCTTTGTAACTTTCAGTGGTTCATTTTGAATGTTTCTGTTATTGAAAGTTTGTGCTGTGACTAAGAAGTCAAAAAGCAATCTGAACTTGAATCATAGAATGGCTTGGGTTGGAAGGGACTTCAAGGATCATCAAACTCCAACCCCACTGCCATGTGCAGGGCCACCAACCTCCATATCTAATACTAGACCAGGGTGCCCAGGGCCCCATTCTACCAGATCTTGAACACCTCCAGGGACAGAGCATCCACACCTTCTCTGGGAGAATGCTATGGACTATTTTGTTCTCAGACCGTAACTCATCCTGATTAGCTTTCCAAGTCTGACTTGAAATTGCCCTGGGACTGAACCAAGAAGCAGAGTTTCCATACATTGAAAGAGAGAATACAAGCAAGGAGAAAAGCTGTGTGCCTGTTCAGCACATTTGGAATTATGCCATATCACAACCTTTCTTATCTATTTTTTACCCAGCTGGCTCATAGTACAGGTAGTGTAAATCCTCATTTCTGCACATAGTACTCTCCTGTATTGATTTGTCACCCTAACGTGGACCTGCTCAGAATGCTGTTTTTGCTAGTTACCTCTTAACTAAACTACTTCTTGAGAAGCAGGTTGGCTTTGATTCTGTCTCTTCCATGGCAAACAGTAATGTATTGTCATTATCAACAACATGCTGTGAATGCTAATAAGGGATCAAGTGCCTGAACTTCTCCTTACAAGGGTTTGGGAGTACTTGGACATACACTTGGTTTGTGTGTGTATGCCCCAGGCACAAAACAGGGAGCCACAGATTTGCTCCCCCCTCTCCCCACACCCTTTCCAACATAAATCATACTGAATCAATTCATTATTTTCTTCACCTTTTTTTTCGTTTGTTTGTTTGTTTGTTTGTTTACCAAACCCTTATTGGCTTCTTTCAGGACTGAATCAGACCTGTTTCAGTCTAAACAGTATGTACATTGTAACAGCACTAAAGGTATAATGAGATAAATTCCTTCCTGTCTGTGACCAGTTATACCTGAGCAAGCTTAAGGGCTTGGCTCTCTGTGGTAGGAACCTGACCTAAGTAAGGTACAAGTAACTAACACATACATACGTGGCTGACAGTTTATCCGTGAAGATCATGTTAAAGGGTATCAAAGCTAGTTTTGACTACAGTTGAACATGTTCTCAAGATTTTCAAAGGAAACTAAAGCAGTAAGTGTCCAAACTCCAATGAAATAAAATAAAAAAAACAGTTGGAACAGCTGTGTGTTAACTCTTGTACGTCTTCCAGAGTCTCTATTTTTTTCTGAGGTCTCTAGGCATTCTTGTGGAACTTCTACTGCTTTTATTTGTGCTGTCAGCACATAGGACTGAAGTCTTATGAGTCTGTTAGCTCATCTTTTACTGTAATTTCTTAATTAGTGAAAATAGCATACATCAGAGACTATCAAATAACAAAAAAAAAAACTGATATAATTTTTATTTTACTCTTCTTACTTTCAAGTAATTAGTTTTGCTATGAGCTGAGTTTATGTAACACCTTAATTTTGTATTTTTCACAGAAATGTAACCTGGAATAATTTAGCTATCCCAGACACCCACTGTTCCAGAGAGCTAGAAGAAGGTTACCAGTGCCCACCTGGATTTAAATGCATGGACCTTGAAGATCTGGGACTAAGCAGGCAAGAGCTGGGCTACAGTGGCTTTAATGAGATAGGTCTGTCCTACTGGTAAAATCCATTTCAGTATGCATTTGAAAATGTTTATGAAGTGAGTAGAACAGATAGCTTATGTCTGTTCTGAAAAGAACAGTCTAGTGCAGTCAGCATTCTGCTCAAGTAGAACTCCTGCCAGAAAGAGAAGCTGCTATTTGCTTTTTAATGATGAAGTTATTTATTTTTATATTGCCTGGGATTCTAGGATTTAAATACCATTATTTAAGAAGAGTTTACTGTAGATTGTCATCAATATGCAAATGCAATAACTAATTACTGTGTTTTATTTATGATTCACTTTAGAGTATATAATTCATCTTATTTGTCTAGTTCTAGTAGAAAAACAACACCAAATCCCTCAAGAAATCCAAAACTATCCAGAATTACTTCGATAATTGTCTTGACACTAAAGAGGAGGGAGAGAAAGTGACATCATGTGTGTCTATGGCAACCTGGGTCTAAACTGCTTAAGTCAGAACATCATTCAACAAAATGACTAAGAGTCAGGCAGAGAGATATCGAACTACTGATGCCATATTTGTTCTGTGAGAAATACTCAGAATGACCTGAAAATTGCAGTCTCTGCAAGCTGGCATGTACTGTACCCATCCCCATAGGGAAATGAGTAGAGCACAGAAAAATAGTTCAGGAAAGATGGCATGGGTATGGGCAGCAGTGGTAAGATCCATATCCAAATGGAAAATGTGCAGTTATTCTATTAGAGTACTGGGGTTGTCTCACATTTTTTTAGCAGACAAAGGTCCATCATGACCTGCAACTGTGCATTTTCATGAGCACAGCTAGGGACTTCCCTTCAAATGAGAAGGCATGCCTACAGGCCATGTTCATTCTGATGCCTCTCTCCGACTCTGATAAGCTTATTTTTCACTTTTCCTGGCATGATCTCTAGGCAGTAGACTTTCATCCTGGCCACGGCTAAACTTGAAGGTAATAAAAAGGTTTGATGACTGAATTACTACAATCCAAGAGGATTTTTTGCATACCGAGATCCTTTGCAGCTGAAGTCACTTCAGTGGGTTCCCAGGCCACAGAATACACACAACCAGAGAGTTACAAGAATAGTCTCCTGTTACGATGCCAAATAGTTTCTGAATTGAAACTGCCATTTCTGTCCTTTTTTTCTGATGAGAAAGGGAGAAAAAAAAAAGATTTTAACCAAGCTCCCTTCTATTTCTCTCAGAAGGCACAAGTGTAACAGTTGTACCTGGTACTGCTAACTGGATAGCACTTCTTGTAGCAGCTGTCTTTTATATGAAATTTTTCTTCAGTAGGTATCAAAGAACAACTTTGTCTGATCTCACAGACAACCTTCAGATTCTTAAGTTTGTGGCATACTGCCATGCCTGGGGAAGTATGAGCTGAGTTCAACTCGAGGATAAAAACATCCACATGCAAGTTCTCTAGCCTGAGACAGTTTGGCAGTGGAGCGTGGGTTAGGTGCATCATCAGAAAAATTATGCCTCAGATAGATGGAAATCACCCTTCTATTACTGACATTCAAAATTAGCCGTGGCATTGAAGGCTGTTATTCTAGCTGCCTACCTGGCTACCAAGAAAAAGTAGTTGCAATGTGTTAGATTGGCATAGGTGAATGGATGATTGGAAGAGGGTTTGGAGTGCTTAATAAAGGAAACCATTATGTTTTTAATGATAGAGTTGACAAAGACATGTGAAATAGTCTATCCAAGGGTGCCTGCAAAGCAGATTTTAAAAACTGCTGAAACTCCAGCCTCCTGAGTCACAGTCCTGGCTTTATTGATGTCATTCTGATTGCTGTATTTGAAAGATCAAAGATTGCTCATAAACTTAGGAGAATAGTCTGTTGTACACTGTTTTCATCTAGATGTTAGTAATCAGGATTTATGCACTTCTCGGTATCGTAGTCAGAAACTGACAATTGAAAGCTGATTACTAAATTTTAAAATACCAGGTAATTCACAGCAGCCACAAAATGTTAAATAAGCTTTCTCAAATTAGGAATGTTAAAAACAGAGTAATAACCAGAAAGTTTATCAATATTTTATAAATCTCAGTTTTGTGATGCACCTTTATATGTAGTTAACAGGTAAGTAATAAAGTAGATCTTCTCTGTGTAATTACAGTATTTTATTGTTTATGTTCACTGATGTTTTACTTCTGCATATTAATGTGCAGCCTGTCCTTTTGGATCTTGAAATGTATCGTTACAAAAATCACAAGAGCATAGCATTTTGACAGCTACCATATCATTACTGCCACTTACTCTGTGGTATAGAAGTATGTGATATTTCTCTTTGCTCTTCTTTTCTTAGA